>SSNS01000050.1:2751892-2766892 GCA_006937985.1 Aphyosemion australe | reverse complement strand
TATTTAATATTGCCCTGGTCATCCCTGGGGGGGCACTGTGTACGAGGATTGATCCACAGCAGTCTGAACATCAAGCTGTGTTCATCGCAGGCTGGGCTGTTGCATTTGGCATGTAAATGTTTTTAGTATTATTTTTAACATGCTAATGCTGGCTCTGAGCCATTATTTTTGAAATTTGTCTGGAACGTCATTAAACTTTGATAACATGCTCTGGGCCAGGTTTTTTCCTGATGATCCTGGAAAATATTTTCAAAGACAAAACTTTTAGATGGTGGTTTTCCAACAGATCAGACTTGCCTAAAGCTATCACCAAGTAGCATTCTGTGGGGTAAACTTTACACCAGCATGCCCAGTTAGTGTTTTATCCTCACCCTGCTTCAAACTCACCACAGTCTGGGATTTGATCCCAATGCATCAAGCAGAGAAAACATCTAAGGAGTTGCAGAAACGACTAAAACTGGGTTCAGAACTGTCCAACGCATTATTAAAAACTGGTGTGATGAGTCCAGATGGAGCCTGTTCCAGAGTGATGGGTGCATCAGGGTAAGAAGAGAGGCAGATGAAGTGATGCACCCATCATGCCTAGTGCCTACTGTACAAGCCTGTGGGGGCGGGGCTATGATCTGGGGTTGCTGCAGGTGGTCAGGTCTAGGTTCAGCAACAGGATGTGCTCCAAGAATGAGGTCAGCTGACTACCTGAATATCCTGAATGACCAGGTTATTCCATCAATGGATGTGTTCTTCCCTGATGGCACGGCCATATTCCAAGATGACAATGCCAGGATTCATCGGGCTCAAATAGTGAAATAGTGGTTCAGGGAGCATGAGGCATCATTTTCACACATGGATTGGCCACCACAGAGTCCAGATCTGAACCCCATTGAGAATCTTTGGAATGTGCTGGAGAAGGCTTTGTGCAGCGGTCAGACTCTACCATCATCAATGCAAGATCTTGGTGACACATTAATGCAACACTGGATGGAAATAAATCTGGTGATGTTGCAGAAGCTTAGAGAAACAACGACACAGAGAATGGGTGCTGTAATCAAAGCTAAAGGTGGCCCAACGAAATATTAGAGTGTGTGATCTTTTTTTTGGGCCAGGCAGAGTACATATACATGAATAAACAAGATAATGTGAGAATAATAATTGTAAAACATTGTGTTTTAGCCCTGTTGGCCAGCTAGCGGTGCACGTTTACAAACGAGAGGCGCTGCTTTCAGCCGTAATCATGGACGTATAGGGAGAGGGGCTAAAGGTGCAGTACATTTTTCCACCTCTAGATGGTGCCCTCTGAGAAAAAACTCTGGATTTCTGCTTTAATGCCAAGAAAACATTTTAAAAACTACACCATGTATTTTTTCCGGTTGTCATATAGAATTTGGTTTGATGATCTGAAACATTTTTTTAAAAGCAAACACAGAAGACATCTGGGAAAAGGGCAAGTACGTGTTTACGCTGTGTTTTGAAATAAAATTGACAGTAGTACAAAAGTGCTGATTTATTACTGTATTAAATATTGAACATAACATCTGCACAAACGTCAAGCATGAAGTATTGTTGGTCATGATTATGGTTACAACTTTTAAATCGAATTTAAGTTTGAAATAAAAACTTCAAATGTAAAGTTTTAGTTCTTCCAGCATCAGAAGAAAAAAAAGATTCCTACCTCTTTAGCAATGGGAGGAAAACTGAGGCCTCAGGCATGTTGATGCTTTCATAATCCTGTCTGGGAAAAGGAAATCTCTGCTGGATGAGATTAGATTTTTAGATTGAATGTTTGCATTTAATTGATTTCTGAGTGAATCAAAATCATTTCTTCTCATTTAGTCTGAATGAGAACAAGAATAAATTCCTCTAAACTCTGGTTCTAGTGAGAGGACAGAATCTTAGGGTTTCATCCCACTGCTCTCATCCAGATGAATGCCAGGAGAACCTCTGGACCGCTCTGTTTGATGAGACTACATTTTCCAGGTGTGGTGCGGAAATGTCAGAGCGTGATTGTACAAAGGTTACAAACTAGCATGCCCACTCATGTCAGCGACGACCTGTGGTGCACGTCCCAGTCACAGGCAGCGGATGGCTGTGTTGCTTTGCTGGTCTGCTGGCTGGATTTATGGAGTCATAATCCCTCACATGGAGGAACTCACTAACAGATTAAAATAATCTGTGTGAAAAATGTTAACTTCTTCACAAATATCAACAAAGTGCTTTCAGCTCCTCTTTTATTGTCCTGTTTTGAGTTTTTATGTTGGAATATTAAACTCTTTATACCCTAATACATCTTTTTTTATTTTGAGGTTCAGAAAAGCATAAAGAATTGCAGCAACACACTGGATGCTTACTGGTCTTTTAATTGGGTTTTTCTTACTAAAACTGGGTTGGACCTCATTATGCCTTCAGAATGACCTTGTCATGGATCCAACTAGCTGTCTGCAACCCTCCTCAGAGGTTGAAGCATTGATAAAAGTCAGGATGGATCCATGCTTTCACCAAATCCTAACCCGACCATCTGAACCTTGCAGCTGAAATCTCTTCTGGTCCAGTTCTGGTGATCCTGTGTGAGTTGCAGCCTTGGCTTCCTGGTGTTAGCTGACAGGAGGAGACACCTGCTGTGGTCTTCTTCTGCTGGAGTCCATCTGGAGCAGCTGTGTGGTTCTGCAGACCTTGGTAGGAACTAGTGGCTATTGGAGCTGCTGTTGTCTTTCTATCATCTAGAACCAGTCTGACCAGTCTCCTCTGGCCTCAACAAGACATTTTCATCCACACAGCTGCTACTCGATGGAGATTTTCTCTTTTTTCCAGACCATTCTCTGTAAACCCTGGAAATGGTTGCTGGTTCAAATCCCAGTGGATCTGCAGGTTCTGAACTACTCAGCCTGTCAAGCACGTCACTTTTAAAGTGCCTTAAATCTAATTTCTTCTCTATTCTGATGCTCAGTTTGAACTTCAGCAGGTCGTTTTCACCACTAGATGAATCAAGCTGCCCTCTGACCTGACATGAAAGGGTTAAATGCATAATTAAACACAAATTATAGGTAATATTTAACAGCATTTTTCAAAACCAACAGATCTGTGTTTAACTCAGTTAAAAACAAAATAATAACCTGATGAGTTTTATCATTTAAATGATGATTATGTTACACGTGCTTTACAACAAAACTTTGCAAAACAATTAAATTACAAGATAAATCCACAGAGGATGATAAAATATCAACAAATAATGAACAACTGAAACAAGAAGAAGTGCTGGGTGTATTGTAAGTCATTTGACATTTTATAAAAACTTCACGCTGAACAGTTCACAAATCTGATCAGGCTTGTTTGCCAAAACAAAATAAACAAAAAAAGAAATCACATTTCATATTAATCATCCCTTTGTCTTCAGAGTAAGGAAGTGACACTTGGGACGTATTTTTTTAATGTAAACAAATAATAAAAGGATAAATAATAGGAACTTTCATTTATTACTTGTTGTTTTAGGCTCCAGTAGGTGGCAGCAAACCCCCAAACTAACGTAGCCTGGATGACAGGAGCAGAGACAAACCCATCATATTGTCACTGTGCCTAGTTTAATAATTCAGATTTCATAAATGAAAAGAAAACTTTACACCTGCGACGCTGTAACTAAAATAATAACATGACATGACATAAACATGACAGTGTGAAAAGTGAATTATGAAACGTAGGATTCCTTTAGATCAAGCTTCAGTTAGCAGGAACAAGTGTGTACAGTAATCCTCTCTGTGGCTGATCTACTTGTGTCAGTCTCAACCTATGAGTGACGGCAAAGATGTAAAAAACAGCTGCAGTCAGTAAAAGTTCGACTGATGAGAAAACATTCAGGGTAATATGTAAAATGTTTTACTTCTCATGGTTTTATTTTGTTCCTGCTGTTTTTTGTTTGTCTTGCTTAACTGAGATCATTACAGACGTTTTAATATCAGACGCTGATAAACGCTGAAGTTATCCAAACAACCTGGTAACTGACCCCTAAACCCACTAACAGGCTGCAACACAACAACTGGATTGAATAAATCGTCTTAATTCAGCCACACTGGAGGGTTTTCACGCAGGAACAGCTGTTTAAGGTCAAAGGTCAGACGTTCTTCTTCAGGAGGTTCTGCTAGAGAGCAGAAGTCATGGTTCCATCAAGAACAGCAAGTAGTCCAGGTGCGTTACCACCCTTAGTGCATTTTTTTGTGCTCTAACACCAGAAACATTAGAAAATTAAAAGGTTTTAGAAGGGTTAAACAGCAATTATTATTCGTTTCCTAATCTAAAACTTTCAGGGGTCAAACACTTTCACCACACTGCAAGTGCATGGGTTGTCAGGATGTGATACTGCAGGATATCTGCAGCAAACATGATTTAAAATAGCAACAAACCTTGTCGTCTTCGGGCATCAACGAGCCTTCCTCTGCTCGCATATAAATAACAACATCTGAATCTCGTTCCTTTTTAAAATGACTGACAGAATAATAAACAAACAGACCAGTTCTAGCCTTCAGACCAATGAATCACAGCCAGTTTCTCACAGCCAAACAAATGTCAAACTAATCTGTGCTTTGTTGATGGGATTAAGGATGGCAAAGTCTTTTTTCTACGAGAGAGCCAGGAAAGAAGTCCAAGACAAGTGAGGGATGCATCTTAAACTGACTCATGGAAGCAAGTCTTGCACATTACAAACCTGCTGAAGGCTTCAAGCATGAAAATCCTGATTAAAAACCCCTCTCAGCTGTGGAATCCAGTCACAAAATGGTTTTCAGTTAGCCATTAGAAATCAAACACATCAGAAATTTTAATGTTTACACTTCAAGACCGAGAAAATCTGCAATATAAATCAATGCAGGGCAGGGCATTTAATGGTTGACTTATAGACTCCTACGCAAAACAAGAAAGTGATTTTAAAGTCCAGGATTTATCCTAAATTCAGTCTGAATCTGCAGGAGAAGAGCAACCATGGAACAAAAAGTGGAAGTGCTTTTTCTGTAACCATAAAACTAACAAAGTCCTGCTGCAGAGAAAAGAAAATCCCCACGGAGCTCCGATCTCAACAACTCCACAAAGTGTGCTGTGGAGACCCGCTGCTGTAAAGGCAAAGGGAAGGGCATCAAACAAACTGATTTATGTCCCTCTTTAACAGTTTGTCTCAAACATTTGCAGAATGTAGCGCACAGACTTCCAATGAGTGCAGGAAGTCATGTTTGGAAAGTTAAAAGAAAAGCAGATCAGCAGTTATTTGGGTTGAGGAGGCGGAGTGTTGGCTAAACACATGAGAGGGTGCTGATCTGCCTTCACAACGAGCTTCACATAGGAGGAAAGCAATTTATCATTATCCCAGCATCAGAACTGATCTGTCAGTTTTTGCATATTTGCTGGCCGCCTCAGCAGATGTCTATCAGTGTAACGACTCCCGTGACCCTGAAAAAGTTCAGGCTTAGTACGCCTCCCACATCCACAGGACAAATTACACCCTATGTGAATTAATTCAAGTCCATTAAAAACCTTCATCGACATCTGCCGCGGCTGCGGTGCTCGGGCCTGCTTGTCTTGGCCTTTATCCAGCCGGACGCCTCTTCAATTTAACTCCAATTTGGAGTTCGTGGACGTTGGCTGACAGTTTGAAGCTTCTCAGTAGGATGCTGATGAGCGTGTTCACTCCTGCTAAGGAAAAGTCATTCTCTCATGTGGACAGCGTTGCAAATTGCATAAAAAGCCGATCTGATCAAGATAATAGCTTGTGAAGGAATGAGATTAGCTGCCTTTGTGTGAAATCTGATTGTGTGGATGGGACAGGGGGCACTGGCAGTGTGACCTTGTTGCAGGGGGTGGCTGAGAAAGTAATTAGGCCTCACATATGGGTGGCATTACTGAGGCCTTCAGCAGTGGCAGTGAAAGGAAAGTCACGTCGAAGACGTTTACTGTCACAGGTTAGGCTGTCAGGGCTGCTAGTGAATAATGGTCTCCTCTATAGACAAAGATCAACACTCAAGAGTGTCTCATAACCCAGATCTGCTCTTTAGGATGTTTAAAATGGAGCGTGAACAGAACCAGATCCTTCTTGATTCCTCAAACACCGAAGAGTGATGTAAACTGATGCAGACATGGAGTCACTTCAGCTGGAATGTTTACTTTTCCTCCACATGAAGGCAAATACGAGCTTCTGAGGTAAATCTGACTCACAACCAGATTCAGGTTAAACACAATTCAGTTACTAGGAAAAGCAAATCCTAATAGGATGAAATATTGTGTGGCAGATTAATCATCGTGCTAGCCGAGTGAAACCAGCGACGTCATCAGGCTCATTTTGCTGCAGACATGTTATTGTGCTGCATGCTTGTGACACACGGGTGGTGAATTAGACTCAAGGAGGCTGCTGAAATGGACCCTGTTGGTCTGAAATAAGGAGACACTGAAAACAGTCAGCAGCACACTGTTCAGCCTGTGATTCTATCACTAATCTCACTGTAATACAAGCATGCTCTAGTAAATCTTTTGGGAACATAGTGAAAAACATATTTGGGTCAGTTTTATTCAAAATTAATAGAGCATTTACACTCAGGTCAGCTCGGTCTGGCCCTATAGGGTGATTGCATTTACATTGGCGTTGTCGGTGCGTTGTTTGTGCAGAGCCGACCATTTTCTCTGCCCTGCTTCTCTGTCTCATGCTGAACCGACCATACACACCCATCTATGGACTGATTGGCCGACTGACTCTCATGCCCAACTACTAGTGGGAGCCTCTGATTGACGCGGGTAAAATCAGCCAGCAGTGGATTCTCACATGCACGATTCATTAGCAACATGCAGTGGGGTAAACATCTTCTCTGACTGCAGCTCAGACTGACCGTCTGCTTGGATGGGAGAGGAGCACCGCCGCTCAGTGAGAACAGGACGTGTTCTTCACGTCAGAGTCTCCAAAAGCAACACTGCTCACGCCCACTTTTGTTTACTAATGCATGGCGCTTAGGAAGGACACCACGGACATCTCCGTGCCTCTTTAGCTCCAAACCTGGTCGAGGACTTGAATTTGCAAACTTGGGTCAGACCCAAAAGCCGATGTTCTGGGTGGTAAAGACACGCAGCTTGTTCTAGTAACACCTGAGCACCCAAGACAAGTTAAGACAGAAACAGTGTTACAGCGAGACTAAGGAAAGGATCAGGAACACTAGTGGATTCCAGTCGGCTGACATGAGAATGACCTAGGAAGATAGAAGACTGATGATGAACGAATGAACTGATGTCTGAGCTGTAAACAGCGGGCCCACGGTCACGGCCCTGACACGCTTGGATGTGAACATCTGCTCCTTTAGTTCGCAATCATAACAGTTTCAACAGACCTTGCTGATGAATAATGTGCAGCATTTTCTTATCAGTAACGGAAACGGCGTTATACCGATGGATTCTTTTTATTCATTATTCCCATTGCTGCCTGTGACTCACAGCATATAAGCTCTCCTCAGTCTCTCCCACAGTACCAGCCTGTCTCCAGCCAGGGCTCCAGTGTTCCAGCATGTTACTGACCACATGACGTCTCCTTGACCACGTCTTTAGCCCTGCTCTTGCAGGACTCGGCACTCATCAAATCTTTAGGTTTTTAGTTTTTCGGTCCTTTCCTGTCTCAAGCTTCATTTTTTCAGATTACAGACAGAAATTTGCCATTTCTAGCTGGTGTAATTTTTAGGGGTGTCAAATGATCACATTAATTGAGATTAATTAATCACAGCCACATTTAGTGCACTAATTCTTTTAATCGAGTTAATCTCATTTTTAATTTGTAACTTTACTGGGACTTTTCTAGCCTACCTGTTGGGATTTTTTATTTTAATTTTATTTATTTATTTTATCTATCATGCCATAGCACATGTCAGAAGTGAGAGAGTGAGTGCTTAATGCTTTTTCAGCATTTTATTTTGTGATAAACTGTCAGCACTGTAATTTACAGGTCTATTTTAATTTTAGATAAATGTTTTAGTAACAAGTTCTGTGATCACTATGCATTGCTCAAAAAAGCGTTCCTTGATGTGTTAACTTAGATTATTCTATATGGACCTGATGTTTTATTTTTAATTTCTAATTTTTCGAGACTGACAAAAGAGCACAGTATTATTCCACCTTGGTGATGTAAGAGAAAGGTTTAGAAGTCTGTTAAACAATAAATGACTTTATAAAGCCAGTTTTTTTGTTATATATTAATATTTTAGTCCGCCACAATAATGAAGTGAATTTTAATAAAAATACATCAAAATGAGAGATTTTCTCAGCCATTAGTAGGTAAGATTAAAAAAGAGATTAATTAGATTAATTAATTACAGGTCATAATTAATTAATCTAAAATAAATATTTAATCTCTGACAGCACTAGTAATTTTCAGGTCCAGCCAAAGTACAGGAGTGTAGTGTGAAATTTGTTGTCAGTAACAATAGTAAATTTTATCAACAGAATAAATGCATATGCTTTTTTCTTCCTGTTGTGATTAACTCTGAGTTGGAATTTTTGTTCTGAAAAAATCCCTTTAGTTAAACTATCTCCCAAACACCAACATAAAGGTCAGAAATGCTGTAAGTTTTTTATTGAGAATTGGATTTTTTTCTCTCACCAGAAATTTATAAAATATTTATATGTAGGTTTTTCTTTTTTTAAATGTGGCAAACTGAAGCGGTGTTGTTTAACAGGCAGCAGATGTCCCTTTGGGATGGCGCTGTGAATGAGACGGAGACGTTAAACTCTAGATAGAACTCGCTAAAGAAACGCCATCTGTTGGAGAACTCAGGCCTGAGTTTCTAATCTAAATACAGATAAATTCTTCCTCATTCCAAATAAATTAAGAGCAGTGACACTCTCCTCTCTGATGGTCCCTGCAGCGTCTCCTCCACAAAGCAACTGTCACAGCCAAGTCAAGCATAAAATGTAGGATGTGTTTTAGTTTGGGGGGATACATGAGCACTATCCTGGCAAAGAGCTGCAGTCTGTACTACAAAGCAGGATTAGTGACTTAAAGAGGTAACGTTCAGTTCAACTTGAAGGGTTTCCAGTGTCACTGAGCTGGTTGGCTTCTCACCAGGATGGCAGCTATCTAGAACATGTTTAGCTTTTCACATATAACCCACTTAAAACAACTAATCACTGATCTTGATGTAAACCATGTGACCCATAAGACACAATTTATGTTAGGCAGCAGTAGCTCAGGAGGTAGAGCGGGTTGTCCAGTAATCAGAAGGTTGCAGGTTCGATCCCGGCTCCGGCCAGAGAATGCTGCTGTGTGTCCTTGGGCAAGACACTTAACCCGCCTTGCCTGCTGGTGGTGGTCGGAGGGACTGGTGGCGCCAGTGCTCGGCAGCCTCGCCTCCGTCAGTGTGCCCCAGGGCAGCTGTAGCTACGCTGTAGCTCATCCCCACCAGCGTGTGAATGTGTGTGTGAATGGGTGGATGACTGATTGTGTTGTGAAGCGCCTTGGGGGGTTGTAGAACCCTAAGAAGGCGCTATACAAATACAGGCCATTTACCATTTAGAGCAGTAGCAGGTTCTCCCCAGCAGAGAGCACACTACTCCTTTGTGTACCACTAAAGGGTCAAAGGGCACGTTATGTTTCATGAGAGACATTCTGGGAGTGTGCTGACGATCACACATGGTAAAAACACTACAAATCAAACCTAAAATCCATAATAATCCCCCTAATGTGGTGATGGCTGAGTCCTCACCCCCGCTGCTTCTGCCGTCGACCTGGTGGGGCTGGGAATCTGGAGTTACCTGTGGGGCTTTGGGGCCATTGTGGGAATAGATGGGTGGGGATGGGTGCCCACAGGTTGGGGTATGGTCTGGAGGCCCTGGCCCATGCTGTGGCATGGTGGGTGGCTGGCTTTTGGCTTGGGATCTCAGGCATCTTGGACTGCCTGCTGCCTTGGGGGCTGCTCCCCAAATAGAGAGGGCCCTCCGCTGCTTGGCTCCCACAATATTCGCAGCCAAGGGTGCCCTCTCCAACTACCATCCTCACCATCCCTATGGGTTGGGGGGTTGGCACTCACTCATCCGGGGGTCAGGGTTAGCTGGTGGCTTGGTCAACCCATGAATCATCATAGCAACAACAGCAAAGCATATTTTGTATTCTTCTATTTGAGGCTTGAATAAAGGAGGAATTTTGAATTTTGAAGATTTTTTGTTTCTACAGGTAAAAAAAATGTTTTTGGAGCATTTTGGCAGAATATTTTTTGAATGTTATAAAGTAGTCATTTTGAAATGGTAAGAGCGCAGCTTATCAATTCACACAATATTTTTCTCCAAATTCTGCAGCCATGCTGGTTTGGAGCAGTGGTGTCCAAACCATTCAGAGGCAAAAGCACCAAGCAGAAAGAACTGACAGGCACACATAAAAAAACACATTTAAAAGCATGAAAATTGTGAAAGCTTTTTTTTTTTGATCAGGGTCACTCATTCATCAGTGTAGGAGCATCTTTGTGGACATGCGCAAGTGGTTGAGTGGCAAGAAAACACACAAACTGGTATGCTGTCACGATACGAGAAACATGCTAGAAACATAAACACTGACGTCACGAAAGACCCTCCTATTGTTTGCTGGTTTTAGTCAAGTTTTAGGAACGTGCAGTGGTTTACTGAACACTTGGTGGCAGCAGAGGGCTGTGTATATATAGAGATGCAGTGGAGAGTTCCTGAGAAGTGCTAGATGAATGTTCATGCAGTTACTGTCCCTCCTTGCTTTAATAAAGTTCAAGATGGATAAAGAATACTGCTTGCTTCTACCAGCCACTAAACATAACAGGTGCTTACTCTGCTTTTCAGTGAAAGTCAGCAAGCATTTGTGCTCCTATTTACCAGGAGAATAAATAAAAACTAAAAATGTGGTTAATAAAAAAAATTCTGTAAAGATAGCCTATTTGTTTATGTTACAGGTATCAGGTCTGGCACCAGGGCAACATATGCTTAGTTTGCTGAAAACAGAATAAAAATAATAAAATGATGAGGCAGGAACCATTTGTGTACGTTAAAAATCCTCCTGGGTCTGTTCTGACCCGGAGGTCGGCGAGCTAACAAGCCCTGAAGCGGTTACACTGCCCCCGGCTGGTAGGTCTCTGCTACTACAATAGAAAATTTACTGCTGCATTGTGACCTTTTAAACACGTTTGAAGATACATACTGATACATTCATGAACAAAAATGAGTAAAGTAAGACGACCTTTCCATAACAAAAATAATTACCTTTATGTGAATGTCTCATTGAGGCCCCACATAAAAGGGTTCTGTCTGCATTGGCAGGTTATCCCTGTGGGTCAGAAATTATTCCATTTTTGAAAATGCCTCCAAGGGCCCCAAATGGCCCATGAGCCACATCTTGGACACCCCAGCCCCAGTGCAAGCAAAAGAACTGAGTTCTTGCTCTGATCAATTTTAGCACTTCACAATTCCTCCCTGACTCTCTAAACGGAGATCCTGTCTGATTTTAGTAAGATGATGACTCTAAAGTGCTTAATAGAAGCCCATTCAAAAATAAATAAATTATAAATAAAATAGGGAAAAAATATTTTCAAGATTTTGTTGCTGCAAGGAGTTATGTATGAACGTCCAGTTCTGCTTTTAAGGGTAACAATGCACCAGTCAATCAGACACAGGCTTCACCAAGTCCTCTTTGTTCTTATTATTGATGTAATTAAACTAACGCCATCTTTTATTTGCTCATAAATGCTTATAATGCCCTCCAAGGCATAAACAAAGAAAATGACTTCATCAATGTCTCATAATCTTTTGTTTTGTAACAACTTGACAATTCTCCCACTCCCACAGAAACCAAACTGTTCTTTGTACTTTGACATCCATTCTCTGCACAAAACAATGCAACCTGTCCAAGGGCTGACACGGTTTTAACTGACTTGTTATTTTACTATTTGAAAAAATTACCACCATGGAGGGCAAACACATTTCTCCCTTTGCATCTAACGACTGATGATGGAGCTCAGTCTGAAGCTCAGGCCATAAAACGTTTTCACTGAAGCATCTCTAGCGTCGGCACATTTACTTGGACTTCAGTGAATGAAGAAATAATCAGATACAATCCCCCTCAGCTCAAGTCCTCCGTGGAAGAATCTGTGTATGTTTCATCCACCGGCTTGCTGGATATTGAGGCGCTTTCTTGTTTTTTATCTCTACGAGGATCTTTCCGATTTGCCGTATGGAGAGCTGTTATTTTGAAAATGCCACGGAGGGGTTGCAGACAGGAGCGTTACGGGGCTTTCAGACTGCCAAAACATCCCGCCTTACACCTCACACAAGCCTTATTATATTGATTGTGAGCATGGAAGTCTCACGTCACTCTCTGTAAATGTATTTCATGGGAGGAACAACCTTGAGATGATGAAAGAAGGATCTGTTATTAGGTGATGGTAGGAAAACAAGTCCCATTACAGCAGCTCAGTGGCAGTCCACAGGACCAGTCAGATCTCATCTACATCTGCAGGAAATTGCTGAAACACGCGTTTACACACACACACACGCGCACGCACGCACTCACACACACACACACACACACACACTCACACACACACTCACACTCACACACGATTGCATGGCTGTGTATCTGTGCCATTCATCTAAATCTCTGTTGTGTTGGGAGGCCCACAATACCAGGCTGATTTCTGCAGATGACTCCACTGTGTGGCATGTCCCGACAACACTCAGGCTGTATGAATGGGACAAGCATCTGTAATGGTTGTATGGGGTGGTGAGACCAGCAGAGGACCTTCCACCTGCTGGTTGTGTCCTGAATGTAATTACGATTCATCTCCCCCCGCTAGTCTTGTCACACACACGGGCGGTGTTGTGTGTGTGTATACACATCCGTGTTCCTGCTTGTCCTTCAGATGATCATCTTTGTCAGAGAGCGGAGGGTTTTTGTTCTAAAAGCTGGAATAAACCCCAAAAAGAGTCCAGCCTGGGTGGTGTTTTTAGCTGCACACCATGGGAGATGAGTTATCTAAGCACAGTGCATGTGAGAAACCCTGACATTAATCTTTAATTAGAGCCTTTATGATTTCGGACAACACGCTCTAGAGTATGAGAGCTACTGCAGGGGACAGATACGCACAGTTTGCAGTGCTGACGGCCAGGCGATGTGTTCGTGAGCTTGTTTTGTCTCATCCAAGTCAAACCTTTGTTGATCTGCCAAGACATCACCAGGGTTTTGCTTTTTTGTTTCCTTTTTTCAGGAGTTTGGCTGAACACAGCACTCTGATTAAAAATAAAGCTTTATTCTTGGTGAATTAAAGCTAAAGTTGAGTGTGATAGTTATGATAGATATTAGAGATGTCATGTAAGACTGAGTTTGTGCTGAAGGCCCAAAGAGGTATTACCAAAGTCCAACAAAAGGGTATTGTACTTTATAAATTTTCCACCAACACACACTTGCAAACTAAATATCATGAGTACAGTAAAATAATTAAAATCAATCGGCATGAGTTTCTGTAGAAACTTAACCCACGTTGCCTACTGGCGGTGGTCAGAGGGACCGGTGGCGCCTGTGTACGCCTCGCCTCCATCAGTGTACCCCAGGGCAGCTGTAGCTACGAAGTAGCTCGTCACCACCAGGGTGTGAATGGGTGAATGACTGATTGTGTTGTAAAGCACCTTGGGGGGTTCTAGGACTCTGGAAGGCGCTATATCAAATACAGGCTGTTTACTATTTACCATGTAGGTCAATTGTTCTTTGTACTCAGAACACACCAGTGGTGTTCTGTGTTCTGGGTTGCTAAGTCGTTGTTTGGCTGAATCTTGCCGTTGCTTTAGCAACTCCAAGCTACCGCCTGGTGCTGCCCATGTAGTCAAATCAGTTTGAAACATTGTGGTACCAGTAGTGCAAGCTGACAAGCTAAAAAATGGCCTAGCTACCACTACTGGTATTTAATATCTAATTACAACAGCACTGGGAGAGCTCACTAAGAGAGTTAGAGGCTTGCTGTGCAGGAAAGCTTATCTACAGGGTGATATCACCAGTGTCATTTATGAACACTGTTCTTAACAATAGTATTTGCTTGTGAACGCTCTATACGTCTATATAGATGGTATTTGTTAAACACGGCTGTGGACATGAATTACACACAACCAGGACACATTAAAGGAAAAGTTCGCTTTTTTAGACATTAAGTTTTGTGTTCCTTCACCCACCCAGTGCTCTGTAAACTTTGACCCATTTCACACACACCCCCCTGCTCAGAGATTTTCAGGGAAGTGATTCAGAAAGGTAGTTCTGGCTAGTTTCGGGGCGCTTTATCTGCGCCGTTTAGCCTCACAAAAGGATTAGCCTCTGAAAGCATGGCTAATTTACATCTCACAAACAAAGAGAAAAAATTTACAACGTCACATTACAGCGGGACTAGTTTTTGTCATTCGTATCCCTGCGCCGGTCCCCGCGGATATTAAACAGCGCTTCGTATGTCAGCTGTTTCACTGCCGAATGCCGAAAACATGTCAGACTCTGTCTCATCTGATGACGAATTTCATTTTAACACTACATCAGATGAAGAAGAAACTTATTTTACTACTAGGATATCTTTATGAGCCAGAGTACACGGATGAAGAACTGCATTTGCTACACAAAACACACACATCAACACAGATTGTTGAGCTACTGCAGTCTATGATCAACCATCGGTGTAAAGATGATTGCATAAATAATGCGCTAAAATGCGAAGATGATTGCATGAATACAGCAGACATAGCGGAATAAATCATTTTTTAAAAACAAAACTTACCCAGATTTCTGGTACGGCCGAACTCTTCAAAAACAGTCTTTCACTTTTCCCGAACTTTTTCCTGATGTAATCATCCTCTTTGAAGTGTGCACTGCACAAACGAAAGGTTTTGACTCGTTCCAGCCGAGTATCCTTGGAGTAGCCGATTGCTAAAAGCCACTGATGCCTTAGAGAAACGTCCTTAGCAGGAAAAGTGTCAAACCGAAAAGGTGATCCTGTAACATCCTTATTGTTACAACCC
>SSNS01000050.1:2553459-2750066 GCA_006937985.1 Aphyosemion australe | reverse complement strand
CTCTGGTGCTGTGAAAACTCTGGGGCACCTAGACATGATTCTTAGGACGTTTATTAAAATAAATTAATTTTTGACAAATATTATCAAGACAAGGTATGTAGGGAGGATAAGTATTACACTCTGCCTTGTGATTGATAAAAGGATATGTACATTTATGAATGCTGATGGCCTTATGATACACTTACTGTTTGAAGGAGAACCAGGAAGCTGAAGATGAAACAAACTCCATCTCTGAGTCTCAGTCTGACACAGCCCAGTTCTAATCATAATAAATCAGCTGCAGGAAGCCTCACACTTCTTCTTCCCATCTTTTGTGGGAAAACCTAGAAAACAAAAACATGCAATTTGCAGATTAGTGTCTACCAATATTGTACAATGGAGGTCAATGCTATTTTCTTAATTCCTCTTGTGTTATTACTACTATTCTGTTTACTTTTTTAAGATTTCTTAGAACCTTTCTTTAACCTAAAAACTGCATTTCTACTGATAATGAACTAAAACTCCTCAAAGGGTAAAACCAGAACAAAGTTCTGCACAGCAAAACTCTTCAGCATGTTAGCTAACTATTCTCCAGTCAGAGGGGAGGGTCTGAGACATGAGCTATATCTGATACCAGGAAGATTTGTTTGAATTCTACAGCAGCATTCTTGTGTCAGCTGTAACCTAAGTCAGTGTTTTGGTATAAATGATTAATAGTCTCATTATAGCCTTCATTGTCAGGGGAGCACCAGCAGTAAACATGTAGCTAACGTTAGCTAACAAGGAAGTGTTGCTGGTGGACACAAATATAGTACAACAAAGTTATATTTACAAAATACAAACAACACAAATGCTTGAACTTACTTGTGAAAGTTATCCCCCGAGCCATGGTCTCAATAGTCCGCCGATTAGAGCAAGAATAAACCGCACAGAGCTCAGGCATTCTGTTTACTGCTATTGTTATGGTTCGTGTCTGCCGGAAGCCCGACCGACCAAAGATGGCGGCCGCATTTCCTGCGCCAGAGCGGCCAATAGGGGGTCTATCAATTATAATGTCTATGGGCTAAACGGCGCAGATAAAGCGCCCCCGAAACTAGCCAGAACTACCTTTATGAATCACTTCTCCCCTGAAAATCTTTGAGCAGGGGGGTGTGTGTGAAATGGGTCAAAGTTTACAGAGCACTGGGTGGGTGAAGGAACACATAAAACTTAATGTCTAAAAAAGCGAACTTTTCCTTTAATACATACTAGTGATGTTAAAAGAGTCAACAGTATTTATAAATGATGTTTCAAATTGTGTTTGTAAACATTTTTTGGGAAGATCAAAAAAGGTTGTTTATTTGCATTTTAGTGTTCCAGAAGTCTTAGCTGGAATAGGCCAGTAGGTCAGAAGGTCAAATGCAAAAAAGTGAAAGGCAGTGTTGTGCTTTCTGAAATGAATCCCTATGGAAGGAGTTGTAATGAGAATAGAATGGGACCTAATATGAAGCCCTGGGGTACCCTGCGTGTGCTTTCTGAAATGAATCCCAATGGAAGGAGGTGTAATGAGAATGGAATGGGACCTAATATGAAGCCCTGGGGTACCCCGCGTGTGCTTTCTGAAATGAATCCCAATGGAAGGAGGTGTAATGAGAATAGAATGGGACCTAATATGAAGCCCTGGGGTACCCCGCATGTGTAGAACAACAGTTCAGAAAGGATGATTCTATTCAACTCAAGCCAGTGAACTCCATCTTCATTCTTATATAAAACATTCATTCATTTTAAAAAAAAAGATGGGAATGACTTTGATTTGACTGACAGATTTGTATGCAGCTTAATAAAGAATTGAATGTTCAGTTGAAATGCAACTTTAATCCCTGATGTTTAGAGGCTAGATTTCCTGAAGTGTGAAAATCAAAATTCATCCTGAAAAAAAAAGAGTTTTTTGTCATTTTGGTAATTGGTTGCAGATCTCTTGTTTAAAGAGCCAAGTGATAAACCTGCTGGCATTCTGCTCAAGCTTCTTCTTGTGTTGTGACAGCTGCTGCACGTGGAGCTCTACAAAAAGTCCCCAAGACACAACCTGTTTCTTTCTAGTGGAAGATTCGCATGAAGAAAAAAAGCACAAGTCTCTGATGAAACAAAATGAGAGTCGGGTAATTGTTTTGATTACTCCTTTCACTGCTCCCAGTTGGATGAAAGCTTTACAAATCTAAAAGTGAGGGCTTTAGGGGGGAAGAAAAGATGGAGGAAAAGGTAGCGACGCATCTCCCTGCGGCGAGATTTGTTCTCTGGCAACAATGAGAGACAGATGGGAGGGTGTTGGAGGAAGCAGGGGAGGAAAAGGAAAGGGTCACACCTTTGTGAAGGAAAGCAATTGGGAGCGATTAAACTCATTCGCTGTAGGGGCTAGCCACTTTCAAACGGGAGTCTGCTCCAACTTTGCTTGCAGCACCGTTCCTTTTATCCTCTTTCCTTGGAAAGATCCTTTAAATGCCACAGGGATATGTTAAAGAGAAGGACGCAGTGTTCTACTGGGCTGGTTTGTGGATAATATTCAACATCATGCCAGAAAATGAAAGGAACTTCTTAGGCTGTCTGCCCCACTGCAGCAGCTCATCAGTGCAATAAAAGTGTGGCTTAAACCGTGTAATTAATCTCATGAGCTGCACAGTTACATGTCATCCCTTTTTCACCACGTGTAACAGCTCCAGCTTCCACTGTGAACATGTGCAAATCCAACCATACACTGCTTTGCTTTCCCCCCATCTGGAAACAAATGATGATTGAATGCCTGATGCGCTTTCATCCTCACCCTCAGCCATTTTCATCCCAGCGTTGGCAGTTAAGAATACATCCCTTTCATTTCTCATCAGAAAACTGGTTCAATACCCAGTGGCGCAGGCTGGCTCAGGCATCTTGTACCCATTTTGACTGGCTTCTCATCAAGCTGAGAGCCGCTGAGCACCGAGGGGCCCCTCCATCATAGGCAGACACACAATCACAGGTTGCTGGCCAGGTTATTACGAGTCATTTATCTTCCCTGCCTGTTTCATGTAGCCTTCAGCTTTCCTTCAACTTCACTACTTTTAATTCTTTGCGCTGAGACATTTGTCTGCCCATACCACTTGTCTTCAGCTTCTTCGGAATACTATTAAAATTTCCACCCTTCATTTTCACCAGAGCTTTGCACGGCCTCGCCCCATGCCCCTTACTCATGCAGGTCTGGGATTCAGACGCTCCACGAAGCACACAGCACAAAATAGACTCAATCAAAGGCCTTGACGAGCTCTGATATGGCGCTGGTGAGAGTCAGACGGCATGCTGGGCGTGTGCCCCCCTCCCCAAAAGAAATCAAGCCAGCAGTGTTCATGGTTCATTTGATTTGATGCATGAACTGCTGCAGCTTCTCAGCAGATTGAGAGACCAACTCCCAAAGACACATGAGCAGGACAGATCAGAAGGCAAATGAGGAAATCCTCATATCAGCAAGGCATCGTGGGGTTTTCCCTACTTGCTTCCAGCACCAAGGCATGCGCTGGGATTGATTGACCACTGTCTCGCTGTGTGAGCAGAACACCTCTTTTTCTTTTTTTATCTACTACTCTCCTCTCTTTTTATGGTGTGCATTAGTCGAGCTTTTGCAGGTGTTAGATTTTCATGTAGGCTCGCTTTTGCATTTGGTTCTGGATGACTTTGAAGGACAGAAGACGAAGAGAGACGAGCAAGACTGTAACAAAACCATCAAGGGTTCTGAAACGGTTTCACAGTGTGAAAGCACAGCTCTATTATCAAAGTAGCCTTAATTAACCATGTTATGAAACCCGGTTGGTGTATTCCTCTGCTGAATGTGTGTTTGCTTGGAGTAAAAGTAGCGTTTTACATTTGAACAGGAAGCGTGGCACTACGAAGGCCCAGTGTGTCAAAACAGAACTTCTTGTGCTTTAGCAGCAGGTGGACCAGTTCTGCAGCTTTGAGCCATGGATTTACAGCAGTGGGTAAAGTTCTGCACTGAGCTGCACATACAACAGTGCTCCCACTCCTCAGAGTGAGTGAGTTTTGTCTGAGAGTGTCATTGGGTTTGAAGTGCACCGGGAAGCTGAAATCCTTCAAAGTTTCTAAGACACTCAGGCCTTGCATGGAATGACAACTACATTGTGCATCTCTCTCTCTCTCTCTCTCTCTCTCTCTCTCTCTCTCTCTCTCTCTCTCTCTCTCTCTCCATGCAGCAGTGATTTTCTCCACCTTTCCTTTTAGCTGGCTTGGCAAAGACACTGACTTATTCTGTATTCCTTAAGCTAACTTTCCAAACTTATACCTGGGAGGAGTTAACCTTTTATAACCAGGACTGACTGATGCTTGCTTCACATTCACCAGCTTCATCCTTCTCTGTCAATCATCTGTCACCGAAGCTTTTAAGATCTGTTTTACTGGTAGAGAAGGCAGGTTTAGAGATTGTGATGACCAGGCAGTCACACCTGACTAAGCTGGCCAGGATCAATTGGCAACACTGCCAGCAATGTCAGACCGTTGCTCTAGACGTCCACTCTGTGAATGATTGACATTCATTCAACCGGCTGTTCTTCTTCTTTTCCTTAAGCCAGCCTCAAGCAAACCGATGGAGCAGCTCCTCTGTGGTTCAGACAGCTGTAGCTATATGCAGACGTGATATAGATCTGTTTTTCCTGTGGTTCCTTTATGGCCCTAGACAACAGTTCAAAAGGATTGTCAACTTATTTGAGGAGTGAGCAGTTCTCAACTTTGGACAAACTCATAGTTGTCATGTGGGTGAGTTACTGAACAACCTAAAATGTCTGTATAATTCCTTAGATCCTATTGATTAAATATCAATTTAGAGATTTTTTTGTATGAGAAAAAAAGCTTCTAGGCAATATCAGGTCAACTTTTATTGCAGATGCATTTGTAAACTTTCATACTGTTTTGCAAAAATGCAAGACAATGCAGGCTTCATTAGGGGGTATGTGCTTTGTTTGGGTGTGAATGTACATTGATGCATAATTACTGAATTAAACTTATAGAAAAGTTCATTTAATTCTGAATTTCAACTGTTAACAATTTTCTTAGGAATTAAAAGCCTAACAAACTCATTTTAAAGGACCTTTATCATGCAAAATCAACTTTTTTGAGCTTTTGCCCCTGCTACGCTGTTATTCCCTCATCGCAAACACCCCCAAAACAGCTTTTGGCTTCACGCATTCATCCTGCTGTCTGCCCAGTTTCAAAAATGCTAACCGCTAACTGCTAGCTGACCAACACCATCACAGGCAAGTCAGGTGAAGTGTTTTGCCTAAGGACACAAACCAGTGACCCCTGGACGTCTGGACAACCTGCTCTACCTCCTGAGCCACCGCTGCCCGAGGATAGGGCCCAAGTCATCGTTTGATTCTAGACCTATGTGACATGTGGCATATGAGGTGAGGTCACAGGAGATCAACTTAGGCATTGTGGTTTACCCATTTGGTAAGGGCTGAGAATATATATCACACCTGAGCTTCAAATCGTCGGATAAAAGGCTGTTATCAGAGAAAAAACAGGTACAGTTTTTTCATTACACCCAAAATGAGATTAAAATGATGTCCTAGTCTGAAGTTCAGAGGAGAGGTGTGGTTAATAATCAGTCTTTACAGGAACAAGTTGTATTATATACACAGAGGTAGGTTTGGGTTTGCTTTTTTAGTTTTCAGAGAGAAAAGGAGAAGATAAAGGGTCTGAGGAACCAGCCAAGGAGGAAGAAATGACGAGCAGGTGAGTCCTGCAGGTGAGTGTGTGTATTTGCATTGCAGACCAGAGATTACACAGAGACCTTTCTGTACACTTGGCTGATTGTCAGTGGAACACAGGGTGGTTTTCTGGAGCAGTGTTATTATAAACGCTTGGCTCAGTTTTGGTGAATTTTATTCCCATTTTTAAAGTGTCTTTTTTGAGATAGATTAAGGAGAAGATTGTAATTAATCAGTTCATTGTATTTTTAAATTTTTTTATTATGTACTTGAACTCTATCATTGGACTTGTGGATCTATCCTCGGCCCTTGATTGTTTACTTGTACATTCTGACTGGGTGATAACCTCCAAAAACAAGAAATCTTCCATTTCTATGTTGATTGCCAGCTGTTTTCATCTCTTAACACTAGGGGTGCGCCGATCGATCGGCCAACCGATATATCGGCCTTGATCTCAGGTTTTTCTCAAGATTGGTGATCAGCCAAGAACTGCAATCGGTGCACCCCTAGTTAATGTTAAATCAAATCATTGCTATAGAATAATTTTTTTGGACAAGTGTATCAAAACATGTACAAAAGTTTTGTTAGAAAATTAGAAAAATGAAAGTCTAAAGGAACAAATGTGATTTTGTAGTTCAAACAGCAAGTATGTTCATTTATATTTGAGAACATTACCTCATGTCCAGTTGAAACTGGTATTGTTTCATGAGTATTCATATTGGTTTTCTCAATAAAAGGAAATTGAAACGTAATCTGCTTTTAGTTAAGATAAAATTGGTATCGGCAAAAATTGGTATTGGCAAGTAAGGTTTTTCTCAAGATCGGTGATCGGCCAAAAAACTGCAATCGATGCACCCTTACTTAACACCTCAGGTAGTTTTTCGATAGGATCCCTTCATGCTTGTCTGGTAAAGGTCTAAAGGCTTGACTGGTCCAGTGTTGTATGGAGTCAGTTTTGTTTGGCCCAAATCACTCTGATGATGTGTTGATCTTGCTGCCCTTACCCCTCATCTTAGAAACTGTGTGGTAAACCTTGGGGTAAAAAACTGACCCGCTCTGACCTCTGGAGGGTACAGGGTGTCTTCAGCCTTTCACAATCTTAGTCGTCTGTCAGATGTTCAAACTTTTCTTTCAAGGCATGATCTAGAGAAAGCCATTCATGCTTTTATAACTTTGTGTCTTGATGACTGTAAATCTTGTTTATTTGAAGTTATGTGATTGTTGTCCATTTAGGGTGGTGTGGTTGCAAATGGTGAAAAATGGTGCAAAATGTGGCAGGACGATTTGAAATAAAACATTTGATCATATTGCTCTGGTTTTGTCCTCTCTGCACTGGCGATCCACTGATTTAGGATTTGTTTTAAGATGTTACTGTTGGTTAAATGGGGTGGCCAGCTGTATTAGGCTGACCTACTGAAAACATGGCTAAAACTTAGTGGTGGTCCCCAAGCTCAAGAACGATCTTCCTTTGCTCATTTAACAGTTTTCATCTTGGACTCTTTTCAAATCAAAGATGAAAACTTATTTCTGTTCACTGGCTTTTGAATCTGGAAAGCCTTGAATCTGTTGCTGTTTTATTATTGTTATTTTTATGCAGTTATTTTTATGTTTAATGCTTGTTGTTGTACAGCACTTTGGATGGCCTTGTGCTGATTTAAAGTACTCATGTAAATAAAAGTGAGTATGGTATGGTTTGCAACATGTGGCATTGTATCACCTGGGAACACATCATGTGGAGATGCATGACCTAATATGGACATGTAACATCCAGCAATGTAACAAGGCGATGAATAAATCAATTTGTGGTGACAAAACACATAGTAAAGTAAGATGCGGTGGCAAATAACAAAGCATGTGATTATGCAATGTAACACCGTCTCAAAACCAAAGGGTTGCGGGATCGAGTCCCTGTTGCAGCCGTTGTGTCCTTGGTAAGGACACCTAACCTGCGTTGCCTGCTGCTGGTGGTCGGAGGGACCGGTGGCGCCAGTGTTATGCAGCCTAGCTTCCTTCAGTGTGCCGTAGGGGAGCTGTGGCCTCATTGTAGCTTATCACCATTAGTGTGTGGGTGGATGACTGTATGTGTTGTGAAGCTCCTTGGGGGGATGAAGAACCCTAGAAGGTGCTCTGCAAATACAATACATTTACTATTTACCCATCTTGGCTCGTGACGAGGAAGGCTGTGTTGGTTTAGCATCCAGGAGAGATGGGAGCATGTCTCGACTAGTAAAGCTAGTAAAGCTAGTAAAGCAGACCATTAGTAGCTTTTACTTAATTCCTAAAATGATCGTTCACTCCGAGATTAACATGCAGGCTGAACGTGAAAATAATCAAATAATCAAATGAAGGCAACTTTGATTTCTGATGTTTTGCTTTTCATCCAAGGAGCTTTATCAATTCTGACTAGAATATGGGTGGGTCATTGACAATTTACAAAACAACAATATGATGAACATTTCAGATTGGAAGGGTAAGGGAATCTTATACCTTGAACATATCTTTGAAGGAATAGATTTTATCCCATTTAACACAATAGTCTCCCAATATGGGATTGACAAGAATAGATTTTTAGAATATCAACAAATAAAATCTGTAGTTAAACATAAATTTAAGCTCATTTTGCGGTTGGGGGGATGGGGCAGTGCAGACATCATCTGGCCTACACCACCTGGTGTCAGCAGACAACCCCAACCCCCCCCCCCCCAAAACCGTCGGTGTCTAGGCGCAGCTTAAAATTGGAAGTGGGCACCGGCACCCGAGGAGAGGCTGAGTGATCCCCCTCTTCCGGTGCCGTTGAGTGTGTGCCCCCCCCTCCAAGGCCCTAAGTTTGAATCTGCATGAAATGTCATTGATGGAAGTGTTAAATATGCAAATTAAAGCTGGGGCGCCGGCCGCCACGGGACTGCGGAGATGGGAATCATACCCGCGTCCACAGAACTAGCCCTTACCCCAAGGCCCTATGTGTATGTGTGTGTAGTGATATGATAGAGCAGGAGGAGGGAAATGTCTGAGGATGGGGAGGAAGGACTGGGGGGCTTAAGCCCTCCCAGGGAGCCAGCTCCCCCGCTGACCCCAATAAGCACCCCCGTTCCCAGACACCACCCGGGGCAAGGAGACCCCAGCCCATCTGGTCAGGGCCCACCACAGCAGCGTCAGAGAGCCCCATGGAGCCCGAGGTCACCAATTCAGCCCTACCCCAGCAGAATATCTACTCCCACCCTCTCATTTGATCAACATCCAGACTACACAAAACATTAGACACCCAGGCAGAGTTGAGTCCTCCCCCTCCCGGAGATCCCCCTCCCCCACGATGGAATAGAAGTGTTCCTGCCATTTGAGGAGGTACCAAGGTCCACCTGAGGCCCCTGAGTTAGGGCCAGGCTCTGCCGCATGCACCTGCCCATGCCCCCAGCAGCATGCAAGCAAGGACCCAGTCTCCCCAGGCCCAGCCCAGACCCCCGACCAGGGACGAACGCCCCCAGACCCCAGGCCACCGGGTCCTCACCCAGACCCACCCAAGAGTGATATAGCTATCAGGCACTGGCCTGTGACCCCCGTCAAGGCCTCCCAAGGGCTGGGGGCTTGCCATCATCATCTCCTGGGCCTCTGGCACGGCTGCTGGTTGCCCCCCCCGGGAGAGCCTCTGGGCCCATCGGGAGGGGGGTTGGGGCTGCTCCGGTGGTGGTCTCTCTGGGGTCCCCGTGCTCTGGGGAGACCTTGGGATCTCAGGGCTTGGATCTCCTCCATCCTCCTTGGGTCTTTGGGGGCAGGTCTGTGGCCTCTCACACTCACTATTGGACATTCCTCAAGAGAAACCTTACATACGCAAACGCGTGTACACAACACAGGTGCTCACATGGTGCTCTCAAGTATGGGCTTGGGTGTTTTTAACACATAACCTAAGGCTGTGGTTGGCACTATATGCAGTGATGTTTTGGTTCTGTTGTATTTTTTTGTGTCCCCTTTTTTTTCTCTCTTTCTCTCTTTCTGCAGGTCTAGAAGCAGATTCTTTTGCATCCTTTATTGTTTATTTTTGTGAACTCCCCCCCTTTCCTTCTCTTCCCCCCCTTTCTCTTTCTCTTCCGTGTCCGTTGAAATTTTAACCAACCGAAAACATTTCTAATAAAGTTCTGATATCAGGCAGGGTGTTATAGCTGAATCTATAACGATCCACCTGTGAGAATAAAACTGTAAGGCTTGTTTTCAGCACCCAGACATCAATTCTGTTTGCTATACAGCCAAACAGGACATGGGGAAAAAAAAGAATATGGGAGGGTCACACTTATAAACTGTAGCTGTCTGTTGTTGCTTAACGAGCAGAAACTGCCTATGAATACCCCTCCTCCTTACCTCCTGATGAGTCGCCAGGGTCGTTAGCCTATATTGTGATTGCGATTTTCTCCTTGTAGACTCTCTCTTCATACGTGTTGCTGTCGCTCAGAAGTGTGATGACTTTGTTGTGGTAATCTGTTGTATTCAGAATAACCGTCCCTTGTCTGCAGGTAAAATTGTGATGTTCTGGTCTTTGCTGAGGGAGGAGACAGCTTTTCTTTCTTGTGGGGACAAGTTAGAAGGAGGAGTCTTTGCATTAGAGAGAGCTGCTGTAACCTTGATCCTAAGTTCTTCAGCTTCTGTTCCCCCTGGTTGTTGTTCCTTATGGCAGATTATGTGGCAGTGATGAAATCTACTGTGGGGATGTGTTGTGGAGAAATGGCAAAACCGAGTCCTTTGGCTAGAACATCCATCTCTGTTAGGGTGAGTTTTCTGTCTGATAAGTTCTTCACCCAGATGGACGTTGAGGATCAGTGGGTGAAGAACTTGTCAGAAATGCATTTTAAAGGCTAACTTTGGGCTTATAAAATGTTGAATAATATCTAATATAAAACATTCTGGTGTCGATTAATCTGTTCAAAGCTCTAAAATATACATGATCACTGTAGATTGTTATAATCAGCGGGTTTAGACATTTGTCTTTGCTGTGGCTGATCAGGACTTGAGGTTGACGTGTGTCACCAAACTGTAAAAACACACTTACCGGTACATTTATTTTATACGTATTTATTGAAAGTAATACAATGCAACAAAACAGAAATAAACCACAACTTTTGTTACTAAATTTAGTATTTCGCAAGTGACAATGCATCTGTCAGCATTTCCTGAACACCAAACACTTTAGTGATACCTACAGAAGTGTTGCAGCTGACGAGACACAGAACGGAGGCTTTGAAGACAAATATACCACACTACGCTGATAGCTCTCTGCAGACTGATAACTTTAATAGTCATGAAGAATCACTTCTATGATCAAAACGAGTGTTTTGAGCCTTTACTATGAGGTGACTGATGTCCATAAATAGCAGCAGATCCTGATTTAAAAACAACGTAAATGAATGCTATCCAAGTCCAGTTTTACATGCTTGTTAATATTTTGTTTTGTTTTAATAATTATTGTTTCCTCATGCAGCATGTTGGACCAAATGCTGTTTCTTTTTATCAAAAGTGGATCCTTTTTGACATGTGGTCTAATAATGGTGCCTGCAGTTACCTGAGGGCCCACTGCTGTGATTTTAACACTATGAGGGATCACAGCGTTGGCTGTGAAATAAAAGTCCATGATCTCAGTAAATCCAGATGTTTTTGAGTGTTGGGTCGGACCAGATTCCTGCTCTGATGCTGTTCTTGGTCTGAACTGATGCAGCGTGTCCGTGTGACTCAGCCAAGGTCCCATCCACCTGTGCTATCAAGAGTCACAAACATTTTATCCTCACATAAAAAACCTTTTAGAATTTCATTTTCGTGTATTTGTGGATTCAAACCTCAAACATTTCAGCTTCTTATTGTGCTCTGATTGTGTTTGAGCTGTCCTGTTTTCTGGCCGTGACTCTGACCTTCTACTTGAGGACGCTCGTGGAACGTTGTTGGAATACTACAGCACCAGAGTCCTTGGTTGCGTGTTTTTGTGTTTCTGCTAAATCCTTGTTACATTATTATATTACCCAGTGGTTCATCTTTTTTAAGGGCGTTGAATATATTAGAAAGGCATTTTAGCATCATTTTATTTGAGTTCACTTTCTCTTTTGGCCCATTTTAGCTAAGATAATCAAGCACTGCCACCACTGCTGATGCTACATAATACATTATATTAAACTCTAATTACATAAAGCACATATAAACAGAAAAGGGCCAAAGCCACAGGTAGAGTGGTTAGGGGCTGGATGAAAGGTGTGAATCATTAACCAAGTCAGGGGATTTATTAGCATTGAACACATTTTTAATAACGCATTATGCTACAAGGTTTTGTTGTTGTTTGAGCTCAGTTGAGAAAATATAAAAAATACAAAATCTAAACAAGGCTAATAACTGTAGGTACATTTAAACATTTAGACTTCTTGTTTTGACTATTTTAGGTTAGAAAATAAAACTCCCAAAGTAAAAAAACAAACCATAAGGTGATAAAAACATATTTTTTTCCTGTTCCATAGTTTAATGTTCAAGCTTTTTGTTTTAAAGAAGCATTTTGGCTCTTCTGAAGTGTGTTTCTGTGTAAAACTAATAAATACAGTAATTAATATCTCACCTGTTGCTTCCTGAGCAGCCTCTGTTTAGAGAAACAGAGTTTACATCCCACAGGACGCTAACAGCTAGTTTGAGTTCAGTCAAGAACATAAAACAGCTCCAACAGTTGTTTTCACCCTGCAGACTATAATCAGCTGTATTGAACATTTTAGAACAGCAACCGCTGCAGTCCTTTTGAAGGTTTTGCAACTGAGACTAAAATCCATCCATCCATTTTCCTACGCTTATCCAGGGTCGGGTCACGGGGGCAGCAGCCTAAGCAGAGAGGACCAAACTTCCCACTCCCGAGCCACTTGGGCCAGCTCCTCCAGGGGAATCCCAAGGCATTCCCAGATCAGCTGAGAAACATAGTCCCTCCAGCATGTCCTGTGTCTTCCTTTGGGTGTCCTCCCGGTTGCAGGCATCCAGCCAATCTAGTCCGAGCCCCTCCCGGATGACCGAGCTCCTCACCCTATCTCTAAGGGAGACCCTGCAGAGAGAACTCATTATGGCCTTTTTTATCTGTGATCTCATTCTTTCAATCACTACTCAAAGCTAGTGACCATAGGTGAGGGTTGGAGCATAGATTGACTGGGAAATCGAGAGCTTCCCATTCTGGCTCAGCTCTCGCTTCACCATGACAGACCCTTGGGTCTCCTCCCAGTTGGACGTGCTGGGAAACCTGACCAGGGAGTCGTCCAGGAGGCATCCTAACTAGATAGCTTCTCGATGTGGAGAAGCAGCGGGTCTTTTATAATGACTAAAGACTAAAATGATGAATATTACTAATATTACTAAAACAAATGAATTATTATTATTATTGCTTTTAGTTAATTTTTGCTAATGATAATAACTACAATAAATGTCTTCATTCTAACATTTTATAGTTTCATGCCTACTGCACACATGGTGCCAGCCACCCACTAGACCAGGTTTCATGGGCCATTTAAACCCAGATGGATTAGATAACCTACCTTATAAACAGCATAGATGTTGTCGTCTGACGGAGCTCTTTAAGAAGATACGACCTCTTAGACGCAAACACAAAGAGCAGGAAGCTTTGAGCAGAACAACATCCCCTAAGCATCATCTCCACACCTTCATTAAACATGCAGCTAAAAAACGCAGAAGGCATTTGAATATTGGAATAAATAATGGACGCCTCTTGCTTTTGGCTACAATAAATTCTCAGTCAAGAAGTTTGAAGGAACTTTAAATACCAATAATCCTTTTGTCCTCTTTTCCTTTAATTCAGAAAGTACATCAACACCTCTTGTTCCACTCCTACATTTAAACAGGTAAACAAAGCACGTTTAGTTAAAGACAGGAGAACACCTCTGAATCAGGGTCATGTAAACAGTGCTTTTGCTCTCGAACCGATATCGAAGCCCCAACAGACACATACTCAATACCTGGAGCTCCCTCGGGCCCCTGAAGCTGAATCTCAGCAGTCGATTCACCACAAAGTCAGCATTCGTTTGTTTAATCGGATTTCATTTTAAATTCATTATGTACAATACAACATCCAAAATGATACGAGTAAAAAAATATAGATATGTCATCTTACAATACAGTACCAGTTAGAGAACGATGAAGAGTAAAACAGACACAGAAACACTCGCTCCACAAAAACACGTCACACGAAGCCCGTGTCAGGTAGTTTCAGTCCGCTTCTGCGCACAAATAAATTCCATCAGCAGAACGGTAAATCATAGCTAAAAACAGAGATGTTCTATCCACTGAAAATGCTTCATGCACTTTGTACATGCTCCACTGGAAGACAGCTCACATTTCTCATAACCACCATCATCAGAGCTTCAGGGTGTTGGACCTCCACCGCAGGAATTTACCACGCTCCTGTCCTCCTCACTCAGAGGTGTGTTGGTGCACTTCCATTTCTGACAATTACACAATGAAAGGACTATTTTTAGTTAATGCATGAAATGTTGAACTGATCCTGTGCACGCTGTTTTCCCACAGACTTTCTGAACATGCTGCCAGTAGCGAGGAATGCTGTGCACAGCAGTTTATTGACATGCACTTGAGGAATTTATGCATTTTTTTTCCTGTTATCCCCAAGATGTAAATCTTCCATAAATCTGCAGTGTGCAGCTACTTTAGGCTGCCACTTTTTTTAATCTCAAATAAAGATCAGAAAGCAATTTTTCCTCAAGAAATATCATAGCTGCTGTGCTTGGACATGAAGCATAACAAAGCCATCCATTTCCTACTGACCCATAGTGTCATTGTGTGTTTACAGCTCACATGGCTGGTAACATGGTGCAGAATTGTCATCTCTGACATCAAGAACGCCACATGTGCTGCACCATTTAGGCTTCTTCCATTCAAAGAACAACCCCCCCGAGAGGAGCTGATCCGCGTAGGTCAAAGAATCATTCACCGAAATGAACAGCGGGACTCAGAGGGAAAAGCTGAGGAAAAACAATAGGCCTCGCTGGGAGGTGGTGGCCACTCTAATTTCATTTGAGATAGCATGTGGGGGATTTGCTGAGGAAAATTGGCAGCTAAAGTCGATTTGCAAAAGGTCTCGATCTGTACCACTAAACAAGACCTAGAGGGAAAACACGGAACAGGTGGCTATTGGAGCGGCGGAACACGGCTCTGCAAAGCTGTCGCCGCATGCTTAATGATGAGCCGCTTCCTGCAGGAGCTCTGGAGGAACACCGTCGTGTAAACACTCACTCCTTTGTTGCATCATTAAAACTCATCTAAATTTAAACATTGCTCATTAGCTGGGTCTAATTCAGAAGATATTTGGGGTTCTTCTGGAGAGCGCCCAAGTGATGAAAAGGACGCGTTAACAAATTTTAGCCAAGTAACCTCAGACTGAAGCTGAACAAGATTCCCTGAACGCAGCAGCAGATTGTAGGAGGAGGGAGAAGAGATCACAGAGGTGCAGCCGTGTAACAGCTGCTGCAGTGAAGCTGTGAGAGTGCAACATCAGGGAGAGAAACAATTGAGATCCTATAGCTCCAGGGAAGATGTTGTTTTGCTGGTGCAGAGAGAGAGAGGCAAACACAGAACAATTTACTAGGAGGGGGAAATTGTGTTGAAAAGAGAAGAAGGAGAAGAAAAAAGAAAAGCACATAAGAGGAGAGGCCGGCCCATTCTTCACTGTGCCGTCTAATCTCAGTTCCTGGGGAAGATGGGTGAAAAACAAACGTTGTTTTCTTGACAGCAGGTCGTGCAGAACATTAAGTTGTAGTGAACAAGTCACAAAAACACTTTTAAGTAGGTAATGGAATGAGGAAAAAGCAAAAGATAAAAGGTTTGTTTCATATGATAAAACCTCAAGGCTACAATTACCTTTTAGGCTCCTCCTCTGAAGGGCTCCCCTTAATCAGACCTGCTTTCATTTTGAAATAAATCAAAATGAGAATGTCTGACAAACTGAATCGGCTCATTACTTGCTGCAAAAGGCTTTCTGTAGAACCAGCAGAAGCTTTCATGATGAAGCCTTTGTTGTAGTGGTGACTTCTGTCACCACGGTGAGGCTGGACCAAACAGGAAATCAGATCTTCAATCAGAAACAACAAAAAACCCAAACAGAACCATCACTGCTAACACGCTTCATCCTGTCTTTTTCAAAGAATCAATAAAAAATTAAACAAAGACAAATTGAAATTTATTCTAATTGTCAACAAATCCCTTTTAGGCATCTTTGACTCCCTCCTCTAGGGTATTACTCGACTCTGCTTTTATTCATACTGGATGTGTTGAGATGACAGACAGGAAGGGAGAACACGGATCAAATGAGACAATTTTTTACTAAAAAAAAAGAAACCAACAGAAAATGTTGTAAAATACTCTACTTCACTAAGAGCATGTACACACGTAGCTGGGTTTTCGTAAAACCGAATATCCTCCCCCGCTAGCTTCTGCTACTGTCTGTCTAGATTTCTAGACTCCATCAAGGGAAAGACTTGCGTCCATAACACCTTGTTTTGAGCCAAAAAATCCAGTTCATTCATAGGAATGCCAAGCCTGTAGGTGGGAGTAGTTCCCCAAATCTTTGGCATCTTTGCCAAAAAACATTCCTTGGATGTGGAATGATTAGATGGCGAGCAATAACCGTCCTCAACGTCGTCCTTCACCTGTGGTCTTCTACATAGAGCAGTAAAAACAAGCGACTGTAAACACAGATCACGCTTTTGATGTCAGAGCATTTTTGTTGCAGGAAGTGATGTTGCAAAAGTTAAAACCCTGATTATTACATCCACAAAAAAATGCTGACAACAGAGAATTTATAAATCTCCACTTTGGTCGGTGATTTTGAAAGAATCGTATTTGAAGTCGTTCATCTCCCCTTTCGTGTTTATGACAAACTGTAGAAAAACATCTTAGTTCTGTAGTAAACCTGGCTACGTGTGTACATGGTCTCAGGGTTAGCCCTTCACAGAGGCAGAGGTAAGACCATCATCATAACATATAAAAGTTGAATTCACTGGAAAAAGCATTTTGTTCCTATTTCTGCTAAAGATGTCTGATTTAAATGTATCTAGTGTACAATCCCTCAGAAGTTATGAAATCATCTGCACAAAGTTTATCCTCATAAATGGAGCTGATCTGAACAACCTGAATATGCTTTTGGTCCAGATTGAACTGATATTTGTGATCCAGCCTGAGCAAAAATGCAGATTTCTGTAAGTTTTGATCTACGTTGCAATTTGGGAGTTTATTGAAGTAAAATTGTAAATTATTAAATCTTCATATCACTTGTTCTGGTTGTAGTGGTGTTCATGAGTTTTTGTTTCTCTGCAGTCATTCAGTTGTTTTCATGTCAATCCACCAGATTTCTTTCTGTTATTTGAGGGATTTTTCTTGCAGCTTTGAAATGCAGAAAAATATACTAAAAATTATAAAAACAATAGTTGTAATAATATGTTTTGTCTAGCTTGTGGAGCGCTTCTTCTTTTAATTGATCTGGCCGCGCAAGGTGCACACCGGGTTTTTAAGCAGCTCCGCTGCAGCTGTATAACAGCCATGAGGTAACTTAACATAATTTCTTTATATTGTGATATTTGTGATGAACTAAATCGTCAGACAGAATGACATTTTGTCCTTAACAGCAGTTTATTAGAGTAGTTTAACAATTTCACATTTCACCTCAACCAGCCACAGCGTCTCTTAAAGGAACAGTAACATCAGTCACAAAAAGCCCTTATGGATCATTACAATAATTAGAAATAGTTTCATATATAATTTGTTGTTTCTGGTGTTTCATAATCATTTATAATTATATGCTGATCTCTAATAATTTCCTGATATATTTTGTTGGTTTATTTTCTAAGCAGAGGGACTGTCTAATCCTCATTTTCTGAATTTTTCAGAAAATCACATTGATGGTTCTTTTTTCAAATTATGTCAACAGATTATTGTCACAATAATATGTATAATATGTAAAGGTCAGAGGTCACTACAATACCCACTGTTAAATAGATACAAATCTGAAGCCTGCGAGGACATTGTCCTACGTGGTTCAAAAATGTCCTGCGTGAGACGCTCTCACGTCTGCCAGTTTGGCAGGCGTGGCTCAAAAGTTTTCGCAAACACTGCTGTGTTTTTAGCAGCCATTCCAGTTTTCTCACACATAATAAAAACATGTTAGAGTCACTGAGAAGTTTAAAGGCCAACTATACTCATATTATTAATACATCTGCAGTGGTCTCTAGTAGGAATGAATACCTTGTAAGTCGTACTCGGGGAAAAAGTCTCTGGTGCGCCTGTTTCAGGAACTAGAAGAGAGCCAGATCACGGCAGGATTTGGACGCTTGTTTCCTGATATTTGGACATCTCTCCTCTGATTGGCTAACAGCAACACGACTCTACCACTGACTCTGTTTGTTCTGCAGCGTTGATGTTTTATCTCCACAAATAACACAAGCCTGGAGGAGTTCTGCTGTGTGGTGGAGTTGCTAATGCTAACGGTTAGCTTATGCTAGCCGAGACGTTCTCTGCTGTTTCCTGGATGCTAAACCAACAACAGCCTTCCCCGTCGTGAGTCAAGATGGGTGAGTCCATGAATGTTAAGTGACAGTGTGACGTAGATCTGTCAGGATTTTCTAATCCTAGAGTTTCACCGTCTATCAGAAGCTAATGCAGGAGATAGGTGGAGGAGACTATTTTCATGTTCAGCCTGCATGAAAAACTCAGAGTGACTGATTATAATCAGAAATAATCATTTAAAAAATGGTTTTTCAGTGAAGTTGACCTTTAAGTCAACCTTAGGTGTGTGTGAATGGCTGCTTGTCTCTATGTGTCCCTGTGATGGACTGGTGACATGCTGGGAGTGTTCCCTATGTTAGTTTGAACGTACACATCTCTATCCGTCTTTGTTGAGAAGGGAGGCCAAAATTACAGGTGTGGCCATGTTGTGTTTATTATGTGAGGCTTGGAAAAGCCAAATTACTTCATATTTTAAATCCAACTAGGTTCCTTTTGACTTCCTTTTTGGCATTACTTTCCTGTCTTATTATCATGCATGTAGATGGTTTGAACTTGGATATAAAGCTGTTAACTTTAGTAAAAAGATTAAAAAAAATGTTGCTTCCCCACATTCTGCCCTCCTGTGTATACTTTGGGTTTGCTGCTGTTGGGATTTGATGACAATAAGAATACACAGAACATACTTGCTTTATTCAGATTTGGTAAAGAAAACATAAAAAAAAATCAACAATATGAAATATGGAGGCTTGGTAACAGATACTCTGAGGTCAGTTGAACAGTCTTTGATAATGACTGGAGATGATCCAATATGGTTCCAACGTTCAGGTATAAAAAACATAGATTGGTTTGGCAGGATGAACATTAATAAATACATATAAAATGAATAAATAAAGCTGGAAAAACATACATCAATAAATAATAACCACTGCCTCGTTGACTTACTAAGAGTCTGTGTGCGTAGCCCTTATTGGCTGGGCGGTTGTGTAGTCCACAAACTAATACTTCTAATAATCAGCCATTCTTTCTGACTTGCTGTCACTACAATGCGCACACACTCAATGTCAAAGGCAATCTTGTGGTCTACATCTTGAACCTCAATGTTGCCATTTTTAAACTCCCCTAACGTGATGTAGGAGGAACACTGTTTTCCCTTTTTAGTCCCAACCAGTTTCTCTCCGACTTCCAGAGCCCCGTGGTGTAGAATGTCATTCTGCCGGTCATCAGAGCCAGTGGTAATCTTAATCTTGCTGATTTTGGTTGATTTATTAAAGACTACAACAAAGAAATCTCCAGTTGAGGGAGGTTTTCCCCAGAAGTATTCGTCCACTGTGCTGTAAGCCTTGGTTGCGTCGTAGTTTTCAAAGACATTGATGTTTGTGTAAATGCTGGCAGGAGGGTTGTCAGGAATGTCGATGGAGTCTTCCTCAAAGTCATCGTCCTTCAGTTTGTTCTCTACTCCTTTATAGGAGGAGTAGTAGCCCATGTGCTGGAACAGAGAGGGTTTGAAGCGGATCACGTCCTTCTGAGCCAGCAGACCTCTGAAGTGGATGAGGAGCCAGTCACAAGGCATTTCCTGGTAGAACATGAGGAGGAAGTGAGCCAGGCGGGGCAGGTCTCTAGAGTGGTACAGCTTCCCGATGTATCCCAGTTTAGAGAACTCCAGCATCACCCAGTAGGACCCTTCTCTGGAGGTGATCACCTTCTTCAGCGCAGTCAGGAAGTTCCTGGAGCAGCGTACATCGTCCTCCAACATCATGTAGAAGTGTGAGAGGTTTGTGCAGAAGTTCAGGAGGAAAGCATAGTCCACGTTCTGCTTGGAGCGAAAACGGACCCTGTCTTCTGGGTCGTTGTAGTTCCTTTTCAACCCGTCCAGAGAAGGATAGTACTCCTCAGGAGCCTGGATGACCAGGAGACGTCCGGCTATGATGTGGTGAGCAAACTTCCTGGTGATTTCCTGGACCAGGTTCTCACACCAGACCAGGTCAAAGTCTGCCAGATGGACCACAACCACAATCTCCTTCAGTTCCTCATAACTGGACTGATCAAAGATGGACTTGATTGTTTCCAGGAGGTAGTTTCCTCTTTTCCTCTTCACTGATGAGAGACCTATGGTGAGGAACTCTGTGAAAATAAAGAAACATCAACGTTTCATTTATCTACTAATTTAGATGCTTAAAACTGCAGTTTTGAAGTAAAATAAAAACGTTAATACCAAACAAATAAATGTCATTAGTTCTTACAACAGTTAGGTCAGCAAGAGCAGATAAACACAAACCTTCTTCAAGTTTATTGTCCAGATAGAGAACTGCTCCTTTTGTGTGTTCATTCTTTCTTCTATGTATCACTTGGTTCTTTTTTAACACAGAAAAGAGATTGTTTTACCTTTTTTAGGAGAGCGCAGGCAGCAGAGGGCGACACCGTCCTCTGCTGCCCGCGGATAAACGGAAAAGGAAGTGAAGCCGCTAACAGCGGCTTAGCTCTGAAGAAGGCTGCAGCTGTGGTCCAAACGTCAGCAAGAAAAAGGTAAAACAATCTCAAGTGGTAGAGAACTCCTGTCCTTTCATTCGTCTTTCATCATGTTGGCTTACAATCACACATATGAAACAAACCAAAACAAAGAGTTTGTACCAAATCACTAAACTTACTCTTGCGGTTGAGAGGAGTCCCAGCCAGATAGCGGTATGTGACATTAATGGTTCCAGAGAAGTTGCTAAGGTCTCTGAAGGTGTGGACATATCGCTCTGAACTGGAAGGATGCACGGATGTTTCCCTCAGCTGCCTTTTATCTCCTTCCTACAAAAGATGTGGAAAACAAACACCGTGGTCAGGACGCCGCTTCCTTTAAGTACGTCAACAGCACCGCCATTACCCCCTCAAAATATAAAAAGATATCAAGTGAGCGGCAGACACGGAGTAGATTGAAGAACGCCTCGCAGAAAAGTCCAAAAATATGAAAATGTATTCATCCGTGACTGAAGGATACGCAGCAAGCTTTATATTCGAGGACGGAAATTATGGGAAACGTGGGTTTATAGGGACAAATTCTCAAAATACATTAAAACAATGTAAACACAGTAGTAAATACACTATGGTCCAATCCCAATACTCGCACTTGCACCCTCGCGCCCTTCAATTGTGCGTTCCCGGCCAGGGGTGCGAGTGCGTAGGGTGTCCCATTTCCCAAGTGCGGAAGTTGACCACGCCCATTTTGCACCCTAAATCCGCACTTCGCCCAAGTCCGCAGCGATGCGGACTTCGGGCAAGGGTATTACCCACAATCCATTGCTGCGTGGGAATTTTGAGAAGAAGGCGGAGCAATGGCTCAAGTGCCTTTTCTGAAAACATGTACTTTCAAGTGAAATAAGTTCATTTAATGATATTTATTCATGCTCTGAATGTTTAGACTAAGATATAAATGTGGACAGCAGTTCATTTAAATGTAGTCAAATAATTGTTTGTTTGTTTAAAAGCTGTTAATAAAGATTTTTAAAAAGCACAACCAGCGACCGGCATCCCAGCATGCGTCGCGGTCGATGACGTAATGCTCACTGTCCCAATTCGGCAATTATTTGCACACTTGTGTACTACGCACTCGAAGCCTTACTGCGCACTTCCTCTAAGTGCACTTCACAGAAGGGTGTAGGGCGCAGTGCGAGTATTGCAATTCAGCCTATCATGGACCAGATACGAGACTGTGATGGTGGCAGGACACCCCTAAAAAACGCTACGCCCTCTGCTGTCCTGGCAGGGAATTGCATTGCAACTCTCCCCAGGTGACGGAGAAGTCTGAAGGAAAAACACCTCCATCAATGTGCGTGACTCCACACTCAAGCTGACAGAGTATAAATTAGGCTTAAGCCTCCGTACGGTTGCTGTCGTGCTGTCCTTAATCAAACAAACCTAAACAAACAATATTGTGATCATGCATTTTGTTAGTAACATGGACCCATGTCATAATTTAAATATGCTTCATGTAAAAATATGTATTCATGATAGGAAAAAGATGGGGGCAAAATAAAATCACAAGCATGAAGAGAAGGGCTAATGTTGTTCATACCAATAAAAACAGTTTAGTTACCAGCACGTAGCCATCTTCAATATACAGGTTCAAGAAGAGGAGGAAGGTGATGAGGAAGCCGAGGAAGGGGATAGTGGATCGTTTCCTCAGACACCTCATCTTGTCCAAGGATTTCCACACCAGCCTCATTCTGCCCACACTATCTCTGAGATCTGTAGGAGGCATGTAGGGGAAATACATCAGAAGTGCTTGTGTTGAGCCTCTGCAGTTCAAAACAAGTAAATTATTCTCTTTTTATTTAATCAAGCATCCACACTTCATGGACAGTACAAGCCCTAATCATGTGATTGTTGTCCATACTCTAGTACTTCTAATGATGTGCTATGAGGGCACGGATAATGAGCGTGGGAAACGTGGACGAAACAAACTGCTTAGCACATCACACCAGAGAGACCCTGCAGGGACATGAAGGGTATCGATATCCTCATCAAAGACGCAAAAACGTTCAGCAGGAAATTTAAATTCTCATCAAGCATCATTTTTGAGCCAATGTTCAGTATCTACAGATTTTTATAAAAGCATCAGACATCAGCTTTCAACACCTTTTTAAATTCAGCTCAGAGTGAAATGTTGGGACAAGATCAGAGTAGATGTCTGCTGTTCTAAAACCTCTTATCTGAAAAACATCTGTAGCTCAGACAAATGATTTTTTCTAAAACCTCACACAGGTGTAACCTTTGCATAAGTCTGTAGAATGATCTGGTTAGCTCGAACCATGTAATGTTCTACAGACAGCAGTGTCTGAAAATTTAATTAGCATGAACCTCAAAGGCATTTTTTAGATTTGAGATGTTTTAAGATGGCAGAAATCCATTTTGTGCCCATCTCCATGGTGACTAGGTGTTAGCTTATCTGTCCAGTCAAAACTATTTTTTATTTCTCCAAACTGAGCTAAACTAATATAGACATTGTTGATAATATCTTTCTGCAAAAGCCCACTTTAATGGATCTAAACCACATTTTTAAATCCTATTGTCAACAAATGAAGGAGAATATTACTCTAAAAATACTCAAAAGTAATGCCATATATTTCAGTTTAAACTAGGGGTGGGAATTTAATGCGTTCATTATGATTAATTAATTAGAAAAAAATAACGCGTTAAAAAAATTAACGCATTTAACCTTTTAAGCCCGAGGGTCCCCAATAAATATCAATCTAGTATCTTATATGCTCCAAACACAACTACAACTACAATCAAATGAGTGATCAGAAATCCCTCTTCATGTGTTTTCATTTCTGTCTCGGTAACACTTTACAATAAGGGTCCCTTTATTAATGTTACTTAGTGCAATATTAAGCATTAATAAACACAGGAACCCTTTATTTATGTATTGTTAACTATTAAGTGTTCTTAAGGTTAGGACAAAGGGCTGGAGGGTGTCTGCTTAGTAATGCATTACTTAATATTAACAGTAATACTAAGCAGTTGTTAATACTTTATTTAATAGTTTATTAATGCTTAAAAATGCACTAAGTAACATTAATAAAGGGACCCTTATTGTAAAGTGTTACCTCTGTCTCTAATGATGCTAAATCAAATCAAATTGCACACACATTCTATCAACCCATTATTATTATTATTATTATTATTATTATTATTATTATTGTTATTATTATTATTTTATTATTATTTTAAAGACAATACCATTATCAACATGTACTTAAAATACTATTGTACTTTTAGATCTGTCCTATATTTGCCAGTGACATACATATATTTTTTCTCCTGTTATGAATTGAAATACGATTTAAAAGCATTTTTTTAGAAATGAAAACAGCTTGTGTTTACAATAATAAAGTCAGTGACTATTGTTGATTCTCTCTCATTATTTTTAATTTAAAAAATTGCTTTCGGGGCAAATTTTCTTCAACGATTAAAATGCGATTAATCTAGATTAATTATTACAAAGCCTCTAATTAATTAGATTAATTTTTTTAATCGAGTCCCCCCCCTAGTTTAAACATATTATCTATACCTGATTATACCGGCTCATTATGAAGAAAGTAGGAGAGCTGGAGCACGCAGGTGTGCAAAGTTTGTAATCGGTGCAAAATCAAAAAACTACACTCTGTTTTGACGCCAAATGTGTCTTCGTCAGAGTTGAAACACATTTAGCGTCAAAACATTGCATTGATTAAAAACTTTGGTCACATGAGAGCTCCAGCTCTCCTACCGTCTTCATTTGATTGTCCTCCAGCTGTTGCGAGCACCGGTGCAGTGGATGACACGCAGAGCACTGCACTTGACTTTGAGTTCTATACTGACCCAGTGGGTGAATTCATATAAAGCAAATGTTAAATACAGACAGATGGAGGTGAAAAGACCTGGCGGTAGATGCTGAGCTGTCTGAAAACAGCCTTGATCAACCAACAGAATAAAAACTTGGTAAGATTTCACAATAAAAGTAAAGAAAGCCTTTAATGTCTGTTATGGCAGGTATATTATAAACACAACATGTTGAAATAATTTCCCTTAAACCAAGATCAACCCTCTTAACACGCAGATTGAATCCCTTCTCATGGCTGAAAGCGCTGCTTTCTCTGAGTTTGCTGAAGGCTACAACAAGCTGAGGAGTTATGGAGTTATGTCAAGCTAACGCCACAAAATAAAAGGGATGGGATTATTCTGCAGGCTGGGGTGCTTTATTATTTTCGGCCCATGGAAGTCCGCCCCACACAGCAGGACTGAGGGGAGCTGCTAGCTGTCACCCAGCCTGATAGAATCCATCAGTCTTGGATTTTTTTCCTCTTTTCTGCTAAAATATTCAGATCCAACATGATCAGCCCCCCCATAACCCAAGTGTAGCACCCTCAATCACCTGAAGATCACTGTTTACCCTTTAAAGCCTGATACAGGAAATGAGAATCTGAAGATTCTAGTCAAAATAACTATTTATAAACAATTTAATGCATTTTGTTCACACTTCTATGGAGACCTGTTATGTTTTATGTAATAATAAAAATGATAATTAAATATAAAACTGCCAGCTCCAGAAGACCTGCGTAGTGAAGAGATATAAGAGAGTTAAAATGTTCTCAAATACAGTAAATGTTGTGTGGCAGCAGCAGGTTTTTATGTGATAATGATATTTGTTCTCTAAACCTTTTGCATATTGACAAAATGTCTAAACTGAAAAAAATCAAAATGTCAATTAAATCTTAACAGAATAAATGTCAACTAGTCATTATCCGTTCTGACTGAGTAACTCAGGTAATGATTAACAACATCTACAATTTCACATTTCCAGCTGCAGCAGGCAGCAGAGGACGATATCGCCCTCTCCAGACCTCACCTTACATCAGAAAGGCATCCAGGACATGGTCATTCTAGCATTCTAGCAGGTACCAACATAAACAACATTTCACGTCTCATTTGAGGAGATTCATCAGTTGAAAATGAAAAGTATCAAGCCTTCTTTCTTAACGCAACATACATTGGCATGTGACAAACATCACCTGTAGAGCAGGACCACAAAGGCCCTAACAACCCTCTGGAGGGATGACTGATTAGCAAGACAGCTTTCCTGGATAAGGAGCAACACATGTTCAAGAAAAGCTGTCTGTGTTTGAGCCCAGTATGACATACATAATGAATATTTGTACAAATGTTGTGTTTCTACTCAGAACTGTTGCAAAAGATTCTTCTGTACTGCTAGTAGATGCATCCAACGTATCTTCTAAGGATATTTTAATTGAAAATTTTCTGAAGAGGTTTCTATAAATCACCTAGAAGTATGGTTGGCGGGGTGGTGTGCAGCTTTGCTGTCAAAAAGAATGTATTTAATTTCCTAAACAGACAGAAAATATTTAAATCAAATATTCACAGATAAACTACCCTATGAAAACAACTCATATGTGGTAATTAAAGATAAACAATGTGTCAAAAAAAACTTCAGAAGTGAGACTGAATAAATAGGATAAAGCAGTAGATGCTACAGCTTTCATGTGAAACAAGAGTTAGTCTTTTCTTTACCAGCAATTAGGCGTCAGCATGTGCTTTTGTTCCTCTGCTGCAAAGCCCTGGAGATGCCTAATAGAATACAAACTACCTCCAAGCTCAGTTCGATGGCCACACACGCATCGATCACCCCCACCAAGAATCGGCTTCTCCGGGGATTCGACTTGTCAATACTGCTTTGTGCACACTTGAAAACTGAATTTAACACATCCATCCACCGCAGCGTGCTCAGAGTGATTTAATATGAGAGGCCACTCTCAGTCTAAAATATGACATTAAGAGCTATTGGCTTGCATGAAATATCAAAGCAAAAAGAGCAGAACCAGCAGCAGGACACGGACGGGCTTGCTCCTGTAAGGGAAGTGCACGGCCTCAGGTCAACATGGCTCAGCTCCCAGTGAGACGGCATCACTAAACCAAAAACAACACAAACAGTGACGGAAAATTACATAATAGATATAAACTCTAAGATATCTTTGTAGATTTCTGTTGGAAACATTTATTGTGATAAAAACTCGTTTTCTCTCTCCAAAGTCTGAGCAAATTAAGGAATTATTTTCTTAGCAGGTAAAAGTGATGTTTCAGACATTTAAGTGTTTTTCTACAAAAATGTTATAAATAATGAATGCTAGGTAACGATTCACTCAAGCCACGATTCGATTCGATTGCCGGTTTTAAGTTCACCAGTCTGATTTTTACGATTTTTCACAACAAAATGAATTTCAGTTATTTTATGGCAAAATAAATTATTTTTTACAATTTGCCCTTTTTGTCCTTGTTTCAAATTGTAACTTTCTGTTGTCGAACTAACAAAACTTAACACTGAACAAAGTAATAGTGGTAATTAAAGATGATATGAAAATGATCACAAATCTTTTTATGCTCTAAAAAGGTCTTTTTATTTTGTGTGTCATCTGCATTTACGTCTCTGGCAGGCTGATGTGAATCGATTTTCTTTTTTTCTGCAACGGTGGATATTTAAACTAGTTTGCACCGATTTGAAATGGATTCTCGAAGCATCGTTACAACCCTAATGAATACATTAAATTTAGCCACAGTTTTAGCTTTACAGTCTCCTTCTTTTTTTTTGTTTGGAGGTTTTTGTTACTTTTTGTGTGACTTTTGTTACTTTTTGTTTGTTTTTTGTTACTTTATTGTTTTGTTATTTTTTGTTTGTTTTTGTTACTTTGTTTGTTTTTTGTTTCTTTTTGTTTGTTTTTTGTTTCTTTATGTTTGTTTTTTGTTACTTTTTGTTTGTTTTTTGTTACTTTTTGTTTGTTTTTTGTTACTTTATGTTTGTCTTTTGTTATGTTTGTCTTTTGTTACTTTTTGTTTGTTTTTTGTTACGTTTTGTTTGTTTTTTGTTACATTTTATTTGGTTTTGTTAATTTTGTTTGTTTTTTGTTACTCTTTGTTTTTTGTTACTATCAGGAGAATCAGAATTTGGGTGCATATTTTTGATTTTGTACAATTTATGTATTTAGTATTCATTTATTCAGTTTTATTGCATAATAAAAATAATAAATAATACATTTTATAAATACATTATAAATAATATAATGTTTGAATGAGCAACAATGAAATTTAAGAGACTGGAGTGAAATTCAAATAGAAGTAAATAACTTTGGCCTTGGCTGGTTTCAGACTAGCAGTTAGCTTATCAGTCCTGAAGGCTGTAAACTCGTAGTAATTATAATAATTACTTACTCGTTTTACAGAAACCCACTTCAGATTGGCCAACATATCATTTTCAACAAAACAAGTCAGACGTTGTTACAAGATTAATCTTTTCTGAGATTTTCTCTTCATTATTACAATTTTAAACTTCTACATCACCTTATCTGATGTTGTCTCTGCTGTATGTGTGGTGTGTCTCGTGTAAAGTGTAGCGCTCTGTCAGAGTGCAGCGAGATGATAGGAATCATTAGGAGAGCTCCAGAGGAATCTCAGCTGATGGCTGAAACAACCAGACGCCAACAGACATCACAGCTCAAGTGTAGCTCTCTGCCTCATCCCCTTAAAGTAAAAGCTCAGCAGCATCAGCGTTTCCCTCCACATGCACCAGCTGTTTTAGAGGCCCACTATCACGTTAAACTGGAATTTTCTGTGCATCACATTTAGGGGGGAGCCGATGTCCTGGACTGCAGTCTTGAGTGTCTGTCTTAATGAAACAAGACAAAGAGCGGCGTCTTTCTCTGTATTCAATAATTCATTAAGGCCTCTGAGCAGGAAGAGGGTGAGATGCTCATACAGCCAAAGGCACAGCTGGGAAACATGCTTGTTTCTGCTGCTTTAGATTTAACTGTGCCTGAGATCCATGGCTGAACCGTCATGATACAGAAACACTTTTATGTGAAATGGTAGATAAAGTAAAGGATTTACAGACAACAGAACTAAGGATGGTGGTGTGAGGTCACATCATTCAGTGCATTTACATGCATCATCAGAAAACCGAGTTATTGCCTTAGTCCGGCTGAAGTCAAACCAAACTGGACTACTCCTATCAGAGCTAAGGCCACCAGATAATGTAGTTAGAAAACTGAATTCCTCTGTATGTAAACAACATCCTAGCTTAGCGGAGTTATGACCGGCCTTCCAGAAGTGACGAGACCATGGAAGCCGTCTTCTGAGAATAGAATAGAATAGAATAGAATAGAATAGAATAGAATAGAATAGAATAGAATAGACTTTATTGATCCCACAGTGGGGAAATTCACTTGTCACAGCAGCACCATCACTTGATAAAAACAAGGATACATGTATATACACATAGGCAGTAATCTAGTATTGTAATCTTAGATCACTAAAAAAAACCACAAACAAAAGATAAAACAAACTTGGTACCAACACTATGCAGCATACTGTAAGAGACACAGACAACAATGTGAATCCGGTATTGCACAAGTATAGAACACATTAATATAGCATTGGTGTTATTGTGTACCAGGATGATACCAGCACAGCTTAAACTGAGGAGTTAAACCCTCTTACAGCAGAGGGGATGAAGGATCTGCGATAGCGCTCAGTTTTACATCTGGGATGTCTCAGTCTACCTCTGGAGGAGCTGTCCATGACCTCCACAGTGGAGTGCAGTGGGTGGGAGGGGTTTCTTAAGATGGAGGTCATCTTCCCCAGCATCCTCCTTTCACACGTCTCCTCAACAGAATCCAGCGGGCAGCCCAGAACCGAGCTAGCTTTGGTAGCTAGCTTGTTCAGTCTCTTCCTGTCTCGGTCAGAGCTGCCTACACCCCAGCAGACCACAGCAGAATGAATACCAGAGCCAACAACAGAGTGATAAAAGGATTTTAGCAGCTGGGAGTTAACTCCGAAGGACCTCAGCCTCCTCATGAGATGGAGGCAGCTTTGGCCCTTCTTATACAGAGCATCTGTGTTGTGGGACCAGTTCAGTTTACTGTTGAGGTGAACACCCAGGTACTTAAAGGTGTCCACCACCTCAATGTCTGCTCCCTGGATGTTTACTGGTGAGTGAGGAGGAGTGTTTCTCTGGAAGTCAATCACCATTTCCTTTGTTTTACTGGTGTTCAAGCGAAGGTGGTTACGCTCACACCAGTCCACAAAGTCCATGATGACTGACCTGTACTCCTGGTCGTCCCCCTCAGACACACAGCCGACGATGGCCGAGTCATCAGAGAACTTCTGGAGGTGACCGCTGCTGGTGTTGTAGGTGAAGTCCGAGGTGTAGAAGGTGAAGAGAAAGGGTGAGAGCACTGTACCCTGCGGAGCTCCAGTACTGCACACAACCACCTCAGACATACAGTTGTGCAGCCTCACGTACTGTGGCCTGTTGGTGAGGTAGTTGATGATCCATGCAGTCAGATGTTCGTCCACTCCTGCATCCCTCATCTTCTGCAGCAGTAGACACGGCTGGATGGTGTTGAAGGCACTGGAGAAGTTGAAGAACATGATCCTCACAGTGCTTTTTTGCGTCTCGAGGTGATTCAGAGCCCGGTGCTGCAGGTAGATGAGGGCATCTTCCACCCCCATGTTTGGTTTGTATGCAAATTGAAGTGGGTCTATTTCTGGGGTCACCACTGAACGTAGATGGGTGAGGATGAGTCTCTCTATAGTCTTCATCAGGTGGGAGGTCAAGGCGACTGGTCTGTAGTGGTCTGGTTCCCTGGGATGTGATGTTTTGGGGACTGGAACCACACAGGAGGTCTTCCACAGGATGGGGACCTGCTCCAGTCGAAGGCTCAGGTTGAACATGTGTGTGACCACTTCACACAGCTGGTCAGCACAGTCTTTGAGCAGTCTGGGGCTGATTCCATCAGGACCTGCTGATTTTCTGCTCTTAAGCCGCCTCAGTTCTCTCCTCACCTGGTCTGATGTAACAGTGAGGGGGGGCTTGTTGCTGATGAGAGTTGGTGGAGGGGGGAGAAGCTGATGAATGGTGTGAAGTTGGGAGGTGGGGGGTTGGTGGTGCCTGTTGCAGCAATGGGGGGAGTGGAGTCGAATCTGTTAAAAAACAGGTTAAGCTCATTGGCCCGGTTCTGGTCCCCGTCAGCAGACCCACTGGCACCACTCCTCCCACTGTGACCTGTGATGTTCCTGAGGCCTCTCCAGGCACCACGAGCATTGTTCTGCCCCAGCTGATTCTCCAGCTTCCTCCTGTCTTTTGCCTGTCTTATTTTGTATTTGAGATCTTTCTGCACACGTTTTTGCTGCTCCTTATTTCCAGACATGAAAGCTTTTTTCTTCTCGTTCAGCAGGGATTTCAGCTCTGAATAGAATAGAAAATCGATTTATTGTCCCTCTGTTGGGACATTTCAGTGTCACAGCAGCAATTACACAGCCTGGTAAGCCATCCTATATATGTGAATATCTAGTCTGACCACAACCCACAGACAGATCTCAGTTGTGAGGCAGAATCTCCGGTTGTCTTTCAAACTGTCGCCACATGCTATTGGCCAACAAACAACGTGACAAACTCACCGCTATGGATGTCAATCAATGCAAATACATCCCTTTACTAAATAAACTTATCTCCATCTCCTCTTGTCTCAAAGAAAAGCCCAAGTCTAAATAGTCCAAAGTTGATGCCAAAGCCGTTTCAAACGAGTGGTCCCCATCTTTGTTTTTTCGCTCAGTCACAGTAACATCCTGCCCACCAAACCGATAGAGCGCTGTGATTGGCCAGCCACCAGACTGTCTGGGGCTGCAGAGGTTCCAATGGAGCGTGGCTAGACCGACATGCAATGCAAAATTATTTTGCTTCTGTTACTGTTCTTCTAGATTTGTAGTAATTAGATTCATTGTAGGAACAAAAAGGAGAATATCATCGCCACATGAATCTGACATGTAACTGCAGTGTTGTCACCCATTCCTTCGGCCACTGTGCATATCCTGCTTTTTCTCCATCTGCTTCACCAGCGTTAGTCTACTATCTGTGTAGACTAGGATAAAGGCTCTCATTCTGGTTGAGGTATTAGCTCGATTATTGCCATAGCCTGACTTAGATGTGCTTGTAAGTGCATTGAATGAGAGGCGTGTATGTTAGTGTGTATTCTTTGCAGACCTGAATCCAGTGCTGAGCTGCAGCAGTGAAATGAACTGTGTGTGTTTTGATGGGTTTGCCTTCCTGGCAGCCAGACAGTGCCTTACATCTCACCAGCACCTTAAATATCCTCTGGACCGAACACGCCACAGCCCTGCCTCTCTGGTTGCTTTCGTCTACCTCCACCACGAGCTCTTAACTCGTACCAACTGTCAGTCTCCAACTCGTTTTGAGAGCAGTGCTGTCAACAAGAGTTAAATCCTGACATGAAGGGGCTCGCTTGTGACACAAATGTGACAAAAGTCAAGTGTGTTATCCAGAAAGACGCTAGAAATTCAACCAGTTTGTCATTCTTGTGACAAATCGTTCAGTTTGACAAAGCCTTCCTGTTTTAAACTCTAAATTCTCCATCTTTGCTGTTAAACTTCTGACGGCAAAAAAGTTATACCTCACTAGAAATCTTTGCGATGACTTGTTCTCAGATAAGACGAGATAAAAAAAATAAAAAAATGGCCATGCAGCCTTGAAAAATCCTCCAAGGAAAAATCACCTGGTTGTATCGCGCCAGCGCCGTGGGGTTTGGAAATAGCCCCCAGCTGAAAATCTTCCCCCACATCAATCCCTGACATCAAAGCAAGCTGAGAGTTATGTTGCTGCGCAGACACGAGTACCCCAGGGAGGGAGAATGATAAACAAGGGAAATGGAACATTATGAGGAGACCGGTGTGAAAAACGAAGATGAATTTATGTTCCTGTGTTACTGGAAAAAATAATTACCTGGCAGCACAAGGAAATTCATTTTTTGGAGATTGAACAATCTTGAATAAACATCAACATCTATATCCTGAAGTCAAAGAGGTAAAGAAAAAAATGTTTTAGGACTCCAACCAAAACACTTCATGTGAAAAATGAATGGTGACTGCCTCTTCCCATTCCAATTTTTAATATTTACAGCCAGTGGTGATATGGAGATGTTTCAGGATAAATGATTTACACGTCCCAAACAGAATAATGCAGACATCAAGCAAACAATTGTACATCATAGTCGTTAGAGCTGTCAATTCATAGCAAGAAAATCTTAAATGCAGATCTAGGAACAGTTCTGGGCAGGGTTTCTCTAGGGTGTGACAATATAATGGTGACCTGAACCCCACCGCTCTCCCAATCACCTCTAGAGATAGGCACCAGCTCCATAAAGAATGGGCACAAAAATTGCATTGATGAATTTACAGGACCTGACTTATTTATAGTGGCCATCCAATGAACTTTGCTTTTCCATAACAGATCTTGCATGAAACTCAGCTGATCAGTTTAAACATGATTACATCTGTAACTAGTGCTGATTAATTGAGGAGAAAACCATCATGTTTATGATACTTAAAGCTACACTACAGAGTTTTCATCCTGTCAGGAATCATGCTAGCCTAGTGAACTAGACCAAATTTTGGCCTTGCAAAGTTTGGTCTAGGTACGCTTCATTGGAACCCTGGCAGCCCGATCCACTGCTGTGGCTGTCCAATCACAGCTCACTATAGTTTTGGTTGGGCCAATCACAGAGCGGGAGTAGCCGATGACGTCAGAGCTGCGACCGCAAACACAAACAACATGGCGGGAGCACAGGAACCACGTTCATTTGAAACGGCTTTGTCATCAACGTTGGATTATTTAGACTCCAACGTGCGTAAGTCTGTCTGATATACTTAGCGGCTTCTTATTTTTATCAAACAAAGTAGTGCAATCTTTTAACTTTTCGATAGGTGATCTTTTTACCTTTTTTATGCCTACGTTTCGATCATCACTGTGATCTTCTTCTGAGCTAAGCTGCAGGTAAAAAGATCTCCTATCTGTGTTTTAAAAAGAACGAAAAGTTAAAAGATTAAATTAGACATACACAGAATGAACGTACCAAAGAAAAGTAGTGCAATGTCCCAGCACACCTGATATTCGCATGTTTTTCATACAAAAACGACAGAAATCATTGATGTTAGACGCCATTGCTGCCTCCCTCTTTTCCGTCGCTGTGATTACGTCACGTTGTCCAATTGCGTGCAGACAGTTTGAAAGACAACCATAGATCCCGCCTCACGACTGAGAGCCGTCAGTGGGTCGTGGCCAGACTATATATACACATATATAGGATGGCTTGCCAGGTTAGAATCATGTAGGATTTTATTAGAAATTCATAAAAGTGATAGTCTTGCCCTGTACTGTGATAAAATGTAGGCAATACATCATTTTTTTGTGAAACCCATCCCCCCATCCTGTAGAGCCCCATGCAATTTGAATTGAGTGTCATTCAGCATTTGCCAGTAGAAAAAAAGACATAGATGTCAATCACAGAGCGTGCGCAAGAGTTTGAAGACGTACTTAGACAAATTCAGCATTTCTCGATGACAAGTAAGTCTTTAAAAAAATGATGTTTTTATCATATGATATCAAGAAATCCCACCAATGGCTAGAAAGAGCTGGTCTGAAGGACAGCACAGAGGCACTCATCATGGCTGCACAGGAGCAGACCCTGAACACCAGAGCAATAGCGGTCAAGATCTACCACACTAGACAAGACCCAAGGTGTAGGCTATGCAGAGAGGCCCCTGAGACAATCCACCATAACTGCAGGGTGTAAGATGCTGGCAGGGAAAGCATACATGGAACGCCACAACCAAGTGGCTGGCATAGTGTACAGGAACATCTGTGCAGAGTATGGACTGGAAGCCCCAAGGTCAAAGTGGGAAACACCCCCTAAGGTGGTAGAGAACGAGCAAGCCAAGATCCTGTGGGACTTTCAGATCCAGACCAACAAAATGGTGATGGTGAATCAACCGGACATTGTGGTGGTGGACAAACAACAGAGGACAGTCGTTGTGGTTGACGTGGCAACACCAAGTGATGGCAACATCAGGAAAAAGGAACACGAGAAACTAGAGAAGTACCAGTGCCTCAAAGAAGAACTTGAGAAAGCCTGGAGAGTGAAGACATCGATGGTGCCTGTGGTTATCGGGGCACTCGGGGCAGTGACCCCCAAACTGGAGGAGTGGCTAAAGCAGATCCCAGGAAGAACATCAGACATCTCAGTCCAGAAAAGAGCAGTTCTAGGAAGAACTAAGATACTGAAGAACCCTCAAGCTTCCAGGCCTCTGGTAGAGGACCCGAGCTTGGAAGGATGAGACCACCCGAGGAGGGTGAGATGGGATTTTCTGATATGAATAAACAACATAACGTGAGAGTAATAATTGTAACACGATGTGCTTTAGCTCTGTTGGCCGGCTAGAGGTGCATGTTCACAAACAAGAGGCTTTGCTTTTGGCCTCAAATACAAAATTAGAGAGAACGGCTCAAGGTGCGATACATTTGTCAGCCTCTAGATGATGCTGCAGGATGCAATAAACTCTGGGGTTTTTCATGTAATCATTGAATTTTATAACAAAAGATTTCTGATTATGCCTAAAATATCCAGAGTTCACATTTTAGCAGACTGCAATGGTTTATACCAATGAGTAGCAGAGTGGTGATTACAGCTAAATGTTAGAGAATAAGGAAGATTTGAACATATCGCCGTGGTGTGAATAACCTGAAGGAAGACTCAGAGATGTTTTTGTGCTACGGCTGTTTTTCTACGTCTGTGTTTCACTAATGAATGAAAAGCTGTTGACATGAAGATGTCTAATTTCTTGTGAGGTCTTTTCAGTCCATGTTGAAAACAGGACAAGAGTGGAACCTCTTGCCCTAATCAAGCAGTGCTGGATAATTACTGCACTAACCTACTCCTAACTCTGATATCTGCAAACCTTTCATAGCAGCAGTGGCTATTATACCAAGTAGGGCTTATCTATTCATCTAGTTTATAGATTCTCAGTTATTTTTCTCTTTGTTTAATGTGTGCATCCTCAAGGCTAAAACCGCTAAAACAAACCTCCTCTGGATTCATTCTCAATGCTCTCCATGTTCCTCTGGCAGAGCATATCAGCTGACTGGTCCAGGAATTGTCTTGTGCTCCCCCGTTACACCATCCTCCCCTAATGGTGGAATCTGATGGAGGCAGGCTTCAAATGGAAAACAAGAGGGTCCCCGGCGTGGAAAGGCAATTATGTGGTCTGGCCTGATGTGTAACCTAATGCCAAGCTTTCAGTATGACACACGTGACACCAAACAAAACAAATGGTCGGGTTCCCTTTCCAGTTGTGACGGCTACCGCTGCAGCAGCAGCAGTCCTCCTGCTCACCAACAATAAAACTCGTTTTTTCCTTGAGAGCTGCGGAAGGAAAACAAAGAGCGAGAGTAAACAGAGGTGAGTATGACCGAGGAGAGCGGCGCTGACATGTCGCTAACACATGTTGTGTTTCACAGTACTTTCACATCCAATTTTTCAGAGGTTATTCTTTTATGTCCACAAAAGCGGAACTGCAATGTCAAAATACCCTTGAAGACTCCGGTAACCTGAGATTTAGATGAAAAAGAAAAAGGATTAAGTCCTTTTCTTTTTATTTTCTATAAAAAAACTTTGCACAGCATCAGCCTAAAGAATCCATTCATCTAAATTCAGGCAGGGACTGGAGAGGGGCAGAATAATGAAGATGAAATTATGATAAAATGTTCTCCTCTAAGAGTCCCAGGTACACACAGCTGTAGCTCCCTCCATGTTTTATTCAAAATCAAATCAAAATACCTTTGTGAAGAAACAGTTTTCTTACCAGCTTGACTGAACTCTTAACTTTCAATTTAGACACTTTTCGAGAAAGTTGTAATGTGCATGCCTAAATGAGGAAACTCATTGGAAATAAGAAGAAAGGGAACAGATTAATAAAACGGACTGCAGAAAGCAATTCTCCCACTTTTCATCTTGTTATCTGTTTTACATTATTTCCCCTGGGTATCCTGCACCTTGCAGATATACAGCTCTGCACAAATAATCAATTAAGCCTGCAGATTTGCAGGGATTCAGCAGTTGCTTTGTGTCAGGCCTTCAGCCACTTTCAATGGATTTTCTTTTTCGATAAAAAGCCGAGTGCAACGCGGGCTTTGGTTGATAACAAAATTGCTGTGTTGGGCAGAATAATGAATCCCTTTATTATTAAATGGCTGTTTTGTTAATAAGTTGAATTGGTCAAACTGTTTACCAATTACTACATTCCTGGTGGTGTACCAAAGAAAAGAAATCAGTCATCTACAAAGAGTTGACAACCACCGCCAACCAGTCCCTCCCCTGCGAAACACAGAAGCGATCCTAATTATAAGGACACAATTGAGAATTGACAGGAGGGACTTATTGAGGAAAAGTGCACTGAGTTAAAGCCTGAAAGCTGTCACTCTGAAATCCTCTGTGTGATTCTTAAAAACTCTGCACGTCGTGTTTGAAGCTGATGACCTGTCGTCTTCTCAAAACGTAATCATCCAAATTGAGTCCGTATGTCACGAGGCAACAGCACAAACTTTTACTTCTATTGCAATCTGCCAATTACTTTCCAGATCATAGAGGAGTCCCAGATGTGGAGCGTGTTACCGGTCCCGGCTGCATCAATCTCTGGAGACCAGACGCCAGAGCTGAGTTTCCAAACAGATGTAGCACCCCACGACGGCAGCAGCGCTGCCCTCCCCTCCGCCGTCTCCCAATGCTGGGCCTGTCATCGCTGTCAACAGCTTGAGCTCACACACTCTAATGGGAGGAGGAGGTGATGAGAAGGTGGAGAGAAAGAAAGAGTGTGTGTGTGTGATGCTCTCCCCATGGACATACTGTCCAAAGGTGCCCCTGTCCATTCACACCGACATGACCAAATGCCATTGCTACCTTTTCTTTGGCCCTTTTGGGAGAAACCAGCAGTGACAATGGCACCTCCAGCTGTTCTCCCACAAGAAGCTACGGTGCAAAACAAACTGAAACTTTCAAAAACCTTGAATGGTTTCAACCACTTCACTAAACAACCCTTTTGTATATGTGTGTGTGTGTGTGTGTGTGTGTGTGTGTGTGTGTGTGTGTGTGTGTGTGTGTGTGAGTGTGTGTATTCCGTATGTGTCCTTGCCTTTTTCTGAGCTCATACAGTGAGCTTATGGTGCCTTGTTCTAGTTCCAAGACGTGTTGGAGACATCAACAAAGTCCTTTCATCAGCACCGGCAGCAGTGAGAAGTCCTCTAGGAATTAAGTTTTTCACCTAATATTGAGCAAATAGGAGCTATTTATGTAAACTTCAGAGCACTAAAGCAACACCTAGAATAAACAGATCTGGCACCTGGTCTGTTGTGCTACGCTCATGCCGGCCAGGTGAAATCTGATTATAAAGAGCTTCGTCAGATCTGCTAATATTGATCCCCTGATCTGAATTCTAGATGCTTGGCAGGACAGATCATCAGTAGTGTGATTAAAGAGACACTTTCATTATGAGATAATCAGAGACAGACATGTGGGGCCTCTGATTTCTACTAAATTCTGGACAAAGTCGTGACATTTTAAATTTACATTTTCTGCAGATTAATGAAAGTCATGGAATATGGTTTATATGGTCCTAAGTCGGAAAAGGGTAGAATGCCTTCTCCAGGTCAGGGACAAGGTCCTGCCCCAAGTGGAGGAGATCAAGTATTTCGGGGTCTTGTTCACGAGTGAGGGAAAGATGGAGCGTGAGATCGATAGGCGGATTGGTGATGGGGGCGTTGTACCGGTCTGTCGTGGTGAAGAGAGAGCTGAGCCGGAAGGCAAAGCTCTCGATTTACCGGTCGATCTACGTTCCTACCCTCACCTATGGTCACGAGCTTTGGGTAGTGACCAAAAGAATGAGATCACGGATACAAGCAGCCGAAATGAGTTTTCTCCGCAGGGTGTCTGGACTCTCCCTTAGAGATAGGGTGAGAAGCTCGGTCATCTGGGAGGGGCTCAGAGTAGACCCGCTGCTCCTCCACATCAAGAGGAGCCAGTTGAGGTGGCTCGGGCATCTAGTTAGGATGCCTCCTGGACGCCTCCCTGGTGAGGAGACCCAAAGGAAGACCCAGGACACGCTGGAGGGACTATGTCTCATGGCTGGCCAGGGAACGCCTTGGGATTCCCCCGGAAGAGCTGGCCCAAGTGGATTAGGCTGCTGCCCCCGTGACCCGACTCCGGATAAGCGGAAGAAAATGGATGGATGGAATATGTTTATATCTAGGAGTTATCTAACAAATCAGTGATTCTTTTAATAATCTACATGCTTTTTCATTTTATAATGATGTTCACGGGGACTCAGAGACTCCTGTGACTTCTCCTGTCTGTGTTGTGGTGAGCTGAGGAGAAGAGGTCTGCTGCAGGAAAACTACACATTTAGCACAATGTTTACAGAAGAACAAAATCCAAACAATCTCCATGATTTCAGTGATCAATTTTATGGTTATTCCTCCAGAAATGTAGTGAAAGTCTAGCTAGAGGTGAACAGTAGCAGCTAGCTTTGCAACCAATGTATCTGCACATGAGCACAAAATGTTAAATAACTGTGTAATGTGAAATTAAAGTTCATGAAATAACACTTTCATCTTAAGAAATGTTTGGGGTTAAGATGACAGAAACACTTTGGAACTGGCACCACTCAGACTATCCATTAGCTCCTCTGTAAGGTCAGAGGTCATCTGTGTTTCTACATTCAAATTTTAAGTTCACACATAGCTGCTCTTTTATTTAAGCCATTAATATTCATAACATTTTTCTTTTGTTGAAATCACACCACATAATAAAACACCCTTTTAAGTCAAATAAAGCCAGACAGAAATTAAATTTGGGGACAAATCAAACTGGTTTGATAGGGCCCCACTTACTGTGATTGAGTGGTAATTTAAAGAAGTGCTCCTTTTATTACAGAGGTGTTCAGTAAGTCTCAAAGTGAAGGAGATCAGTGCTGCAGTGGTTACTGAAGCTTCATAACGTGCAAAACTGTTTTCTGAATGTTGAAGGTTCAAGGTGCACACGGCCTGTCCAGCTGTGCGACGATAATGAGGACAAGGAGACGTGATTGGACTTGGACCCTCCCAGGCCCTTCTAAGCAGTTAGCACTTTGACCCAGATTAGAGCTCTGCCAGGGGTGCACTAGGAAGAGAGCGCCGTGTATTTCCACACTTAGCATGTGCACACCCACGGTAAACATGCCGACACATGGTCTCTCCCTCCCATCCCTCGCGTGTTGTTGTGCCGATGGGGCTGCTAATAGAACCTCCTATGGGAGATGATTAGTATAAGACTGTGAATTACTCTCTGGAGCAAAAATACTCAATTACTTCTTTGTTTTATCACAACGGGTTAATGGCTGGTGTGTCTCTGACTGCCCACCGTCATATGTTAGACACATATGCTGCTTTGCTGCTCCCTCGAGGACGTCTCAGAAACACAGTACAGGCAAACGGGAGAGAACGGACAACACAAGAGGGTAACATAGTTGTTGAAGAACTGGCCGGATAGAAATTCCATCTCCAATTCCCTCTCTCTTATTCTGTGTCCATGTGGGAGATGAGTGGGGGGAGTACTGAGGATACTTGGCTCTGCCTTAAAAGCACTTAAAAAGCCAAGGTCACTTCCTGGTCAAATCTGTGAAATGAGAAAATGGCTGAAAGGGGCCAGAGGCCGGTGGCAGATAACATGAGAATGCACTATCTCGCCCCTACACATTTAGGGAAGGAGAGGACGAGGCACTGGCAGGCTCTTCAAAAGCCTCCGTGTTTAAATAAGGACTGGAGACACAATAAGATGGCCCAGTTTCAACCAGTATGACAGCGCATACATTGAAGCACTCTTAGGGAATGAGGTTTTCGGTCAAGCAGAGAGCGAGCAGCCAAAGTGCTGAATGTGAGCTCACACAGCCGGGTTAGAATTTAATAACTCAGGTACATTTAAAGGTGCAGACGCGTACTTCAATGTACGTCAAGGAACGTTAGCATCAATTAAAAAAGGCATGAAATTAGTCTCGTTCAGCAACGTTAATATTTGCTACTGGCTCCTAAGGCTGCAAATTAAGATATTAAAACTTAAGCTGCACTTGCTTATTATTGGCCATATCAGTAATTGGCTTTGGTAGCCTGTGGCGTATTAGTTTTCTTTTTTTAAATGAGTCATAATCATCTGGCAGAAGCCATCTGAGATTTTGTCCCATCAAAGAGTTTCTTGGTCAAACAGATTCCTTGTTCTAACTTATCAGGATGAACGTTAAAGAGTAAGCTGCTACTACCCAACACATTCTCATTTTATAAGCATTTAGGAATCCAGATATTTCTAATATCTAACAGTTTCCTAAAAAAAGTCTTCACTTTAAGGATGTGTGCATAAATGGGTTCTGCCACTGACCAAAGCCAAAATATGTCTACAAAACAAATCCCATCAACACCTTGGTTGCACCTAGAAACCCTGTCCATAAAAGGTATGAACAGCATCAGTAGCTACATTTACATGGGCACAAGTAATTAGAATGAACGTCCTATCAGATCAAAAATTCTTCATGTAAACATGTCAATCGGAATATTCTGATCCGATACGGCTCGATTGGAATGAAATTTCATTCCTGAGTGAGAGGTGTTTTTTTCCGATCATCATTCCGATTGACGTCCATGTACACACCCATTCAGATTGTTGGAGTAAAATAATGCCCACTGTGCATGTGTGCAACTTCAGCGTCTTTCCACCTCTGCAGACGCTCAGGACAAGTCGAAAACATGGCGGGAGGTAAACAGAAGTGGTCTGTTGCCGACACTATTTTTTACTGGAAACACAAAAGCCCTTTTTATAAAACAATGCCGCCATTTTGCTGCAACGCCGAGGCGGCATCTGGGAGCATAAGGTCGTTTATAAGAGCTCAGACCGTGGCGGTAATGTGGCGCAGTCATGTCCTTTTTATAAAAGATTACGCAATGGTGGCATAAAGGGGGTATGGGGCGGACTTCCGTGTATCTTGGACATAACTTGTTTTGATTGCGATTAAAACCGCGCTTGTTAAGTTTTTTTTTTTTTCACAAGCGGCTCCTACAGGTGTCTGTCCTCCACAGTCCCTTTGAACTGTCGGATGATCTGAGCTCCAGCTCTAATGGAGAGAAGCTCCCAGTGCTCTGCATCGCTCCAGTTTATCATCTCAGCTGGTTCTGTTTACAAAAATGAAACTTATGCCCGTGTTTACTTTCATTTTCAATATAGTTCCCAGCCGGAGCTCGGCATTAATTCATCACGTGATCATGACACCACCCTTTTTTTGCCCCAAGGTTTAATGTGCATTTATAAGACCGGTGAAGACGCAATATTTCCTCAATATTACCGCAATATTACCGCAATATTACTATCAAGCGTGGCGGCACGGATGGCGCAAAATTCCTGCATCGCTTGCCACCATAGCGCGTTCATAAGACACACCGTTGCGGTAATATTACGCTGATTTGCCGGCACGGTGTGTCTCATAAAAAGGGCTTATGGCAGCTCAATATTATTGAACGTCTCGATGGCCGAAAGGCTAGAAATGCCGAGTTATACACTCAAGTGCATCTAAAGATGCAGGAAGCGGGAAATCACCGAAGTATCGACCAAATCAAAAACCGCTGGAAAAGTTTGAAGAAAATAAAATGCGAGGGAAAAGATGTGCGGACAAGATGGCGTTTGTTTACAATTTTTTTTCTATTAAAAACAACTCTGCACATGCTCAACCTATTGAATCTGATTGAATGCTTGGTGCATGTATACTCACGGCATGATTGGATCTCTTCAGTTAGTGTCCATGTAAACAGAGATTTGGGATTTCCGATCAACCAAGATTTGTAAACGTAGCTATTAACAAAGGGCAGGCTTGGTGGGGTCCAACTCTCACTGGGAACGAGCCTGACTCACTGCCGTCTCATAAACAGTGTAAAACTAAAAAGTAGCAGTATTAAAAAGCTAGAGGAGTAAAAATCTCTTTACCTGTTTTTTTTTTTTTTACCTAATCCTTCCACACGTGAACCACTGAGAGGAGTTCTGTGAAAATTAACCAACACTAAACCTGTTTACATGCTTGAGAAAAACGCTCTAAGGATTATAAGTGGATCAGATTATTATGAGCCAACCAATGAATTATTCATTAAATTGCTCCCTTTAAGATTTTATGATTTAGTAGAGCTCAGAACTGCTCTGACAATGTACCAAGCTCATTATAAACTCCTTCCAAGGTAAAAAATAGTTCAAGATTCAAAGAACATATAAAGAAATAAAAGTATGTTTAAAAAACTAAAGGTCAGGACAAATATTAACATAATCAGTTAGGGCTGCGTGGTGGCACAGCTGGTAGCATGTTGCATCACTGTGAGACGGTCTCAGGTTCAAATCCCTGCTGGTGTCTTTCTGTGTGGAGTTAGCTTCTTCTCCCCATAAATGTGTGGGTTTTCTCCAGCTACCCTGGTTTCCTCCTAGACTAAAACCATGCATGCCAGGTTAAATGTAGGCTAAATCTTCTCAATGTGTGAGCGAGTGTGTTGTTTGTCTCTGTGATGGACTGGAGACCTGTCCACGATGAGCTCCACCTCTTGGCCAGGGACCGCTGGAGTCAGACACCAGCTCCACCCAACACAGGAAAAGTGGTTAAGAAGGAGATGAGTACATCAGTTAGAGGAATTCATATGTGGAATAATTGTGATGAGGACAAATAATTGTGTTGTTTCCTTTGAAATATAAAACGTGCTGAAAATCAACTCATGAACACATAGAACAAGGTTGTATTATCATAATTCTTCTATCTATCTATCTATCTATCTATCTATCTATCTATCTATCTATCTATCTATCTATCTATCTATCTATCTATCTATCTATCTATCTATCTATCTTATATTTCACTCAAACTACAACAGAGGTTGTACGTTAGTAGACACAAACCCTTTATTCAAGATATTTTGTTACAAGGTTTGGATGAAAGAATTGATCACATGATCTGCACTAGAAGAGCAATTAAAAGCCATCTTGTTTTAATTAACTTAAATTTATAAAGTACAAGCAAATCCTGAATGGGAAGATTCAAAAGCAGTAATTGTTTTTTGAGTTGAAGGCTGTACTGCCTGCCTTCTCCTCTGAAACTTCTTGGGCGTGAACTCATTCTTGTTCAGCACAATCATTTCAAACCCTTAAAGGGATATTTCACTCCTAAAGTCTGTTATCATATTCCCTAGAGTTAGAAAAGTGGAAAAAAGCATTTTGTAACCAGCCCAGTCATTCTGTTAGCTTTAGCTTAGCATAAACAATGTAAGTGTATGGTAACAGCTAGCATTATGTGTGAAAAAGTCATGAAAATTACTAAGTAATGATCCTAATTTTTCATTGTAGTTCTGGTTTGGTGTGACATGCTCCTCGCAAACCAGACATTGATTTTCTCCACAGGTGTTGAAGGAATTCCCAGGGTGACAAGCCGTTGTCCTCTTCGTTCCACTTTGGACGGAATTCTGTGAAACATTGTGTTGCTGTATTTTTTGCAACCTATTGCTACTAAAGCAAGAACCATTATCTTGCATTAGGAATGTAACGTACCCAAACTATAGCAGTAAAAACTCAGTGCAGCTCAAGTATTTGTGTTTATAGATGTAGGGGGCTGCTGCATCATGTAATGGCGGCTTACAGCTGTGCTTTGTTGTAATGTAGTCCCAAGTATAAATTGGCTTCTGTAATTCCTTTGTGTTACTTATTATTTTCACTTGCAGTCGATGTGATTATTGAGTAGTCTTCATGCCTTTTTCACATGAAATGCTAACTGTTACCACTCACATACATTGTTTATGCTAAGCTAAAGCTAACAGAATACTTCCAGCAGGGGTGGAGCCGAACCCGAATACGGTATTCGGAAAGGCACAAATAACTCGTTTTTTTACAAATACTTATTTTGAACAAATACTTAAAAAAAATTGTAATCAGGGACAAGAGAAAATCGATCCATGTGCAACTACCCCCCACCACCACCACCACCACCACTCACACACACACACATGCTCTAACAGAAAGCATAGTTTTACTCAAGTACAAATATAAATACCCCCCCCCTCGACAAATAAAAATACAGATACAAATACCGGTTGCTTTGCACACCCCTAACTTCCAGGTTAGGCGAAAGACTGGGCTGGTTACAAAATGCTTTTTCCCACTTATCTAACTCTGGGAATATGGCCACAGACTAAATTTCACTTAGGGGTGGAATATCCCTTTAAATGAAACGATTAACTCAAGCCTTAAGTGAAAGGGTTTTACAAACGTCACCTTTTTGGACCTTTTGTAGGAATTCGTTTGGGTTGTTTCTGAATTTACACCTTGCAGAGGATTGCAGGAGGGTTCAATATTTAAATCAAGACATCTGTAATCTGTAAAGGATTTATACTTCAAAAGCAACCTTCATGGCCCTAGAGATCACACAGTCTTTCTTCCTGTAGAAAACCAGTAGAAATTGAGATGAACAGCACAATACCTCAGTGGAGAAGCCCCGTGTTTCCTGCTTCGCCAGTTTCGGATAACAGAGTTCTCTTAGAGCCGGCTCTTGACTGATCCATTGACTACCTATCCCGGCACTAGACGGATGGGAGAATATCCTATATCTCTGCATCCTCTGAATTCTCCCTTGTCTCCATCATGAATATTTGATGAGAGATATGTGGGAAGGCAAATCACTAAAAGACATTTATCTCCAATATCCCCTGACTTGGCAGCTCCCTCTGAGCTTCTCCTTTGGTAATCAAAAACAAACCTTTCATAGATGAAAAGGCCCTTTCAAGAAGTGTATTGACATCACGGTAATATGCGTATGAAAGATTAGGTTGACAGCAGGCTGAGCATGCATTAAGATTCAGGCAGGAGACAGGATTTTTTTGCTTCAACATCTTGTGCTTTTCTCTGCACAACAGAAAATGAAAAAGTGCAGCCTATTGTTTGTACATCTAGCCTGGCCGTGTAGATTGGGTCTGGCGTCCCATGAGTCTCTCGGAGCGCACGATGTATATTAATTAGTTATTCTGGGACTTATGTCTGTAGTTACTCAACCTTAACGACCGTGTTTGTGCAGTGGCAACGTTGCAGAGTGTTTAGCAAATTCCCGCGGTCACTGCGTAGACCTTGAGTTTTACATCATCGGCCCATTATTTCATAACCTTGGTTATGCAAAACACAGTGGCATTTGTGATGACAGAAAGGAGCACACAGGTCCTCATAAAACCAGACTTCAGTTCTGTAACCTTTTACTAATGCCGAAGCAGAACAATTTGTCATTTTCGTTTAACTGCTGCCCTTTTTTTCTCAGGCAAAATTGTGAAAAATGTGAAATTTCTGCTCTGAAACACAGTTCCCATGGAGGGCTAAGCACCTGTCCAAGAGCTCGATTCTGTCGAGTAACTGTTTTGATTCTCTCCAGGCTCCCGCTGATCCATTATGGTCATTTTGTGCTACGAGGCAGGAAAAAGCCTCTGTAATTACTCGAAGGCATTACTAGGTCTTAAAATCCACAAAATACACCCCAGAGATGAACAACAACCCACAACGTATTAGTTTTTCATTATTCATTTAACAAAAAGGCCAAAACACAGAAACAGTGTGTTAAAATCTAAGTTCATCCTGTGATTTAGAAGCTTGTAGAACTACTTTTAGCAGCAATGACTTAACGTAATTGTCTTCTTTATGACCTCATCCGTCTTTTACATTGTTGTGGAGAAAATTTAGCCAAGTTGTTTACTTAAAGTCTCACCACAGGATTTAAATAGTAAGGAGGTCCTTGACTGGGTCGTTTCAATGCCTCAATTATTTCCTTTTTCTACCATTCAGTTGAAGAGTTGCTGCTGGGGTTGGACTTATTTTCTTGCAAATCCCTTTTTTTGGTCTTCTGCTGTGTTTACAGATGGTGACGTATATATGAACGTTAACGATCAACTCAGTGACTGTAAGGGGGCCAGGTCACAAAACAAGCCCAAATCATCCTACCTCCACCACTGTGCTGAGAAGGTGTTTGTGTTTATTATAGGGGTGGGAATTTAACGCGTTAATTATGATTAATTAATTAGAAAAAAATAACACGTTAAAAAAATAAACGCATTTAACCCTTTAAGCCCGAGGGTCCCCCAATTGGGTGATGTTGAAGTTTAGCAGCAAAGTACATGCCCTAAATATCAATATAGTCAAGCTGCACCTCTAAGGAAAGCTCAGAACCTTGGCTACAAGACCATGTAAACCTTTTATTGTGCTCCAAACACAACTAGAACTACAATCAAATGAGTGATCAGAAATCCCTCTTCATGTGTTTTTGCCTTCATTTCTGTCTCTAATGATGCTAAATCAAATCAAATCAAATTGCACACACATTCTATCAACCCATTATTATTATTACTATTATTATTATTATTATTATTATTATTATTATTATTATTATTATTATTATTATTATTATTATTATTATTATTATTATTTTAAAGACAATACCATTTTCAAAATGTACTTAAAATAGTATTGTACTTTTAGGTCTGTCCTATATTTGCCAGTGATATTCATCTTTTTTTTTCTACTGTTTTGAATTGAAATACAATTTAAAAGCATTTTTTTAGAAATGAAAACAGCATGTGTTTACAATAATAATGTCAATGACTATTGTTTGATTCTCTGTCTCATTATTTTTAATTTTAAAAAATTGCTTTCAGGGCAAATTTTCTTGAATGATTAAAATGCGATTAATCAAGATTAATTAATTACAAAGCCTCTAATTAACCAGATACATTTTTTAATCGAGTCCCACCCCTAGTTTATTACCATACCAGTTTATTTGTAACAGCGCATTTCAACACAGTGTGAGAGCTGACCAAAGAGCCTTACAAGATGTCCCAATAAAAGCAGAATAAAAATAGTTAAAAAAATTAATAAAAAATTAAACTGTGCTGTGGTTCTTTGTCCATCTCAAGCATGTTGTTCCCAAAGTCTTCCAGTGTTTTCAGATATAATGCATCCCATTTATTTTGAAAGTCAGATCTAGGAATGACGTCACATTACATTACAGAAGAATTTGCTCATCTTTTGCTCAGTAACTAAAATGATTAACAATCTAATGCATTCAAACACTATTTTATAACAAAGGTAGCGTGGTGTTTTCCATTAACCTGGACTGTCCCATGAAAACAGCCTCCTGGGGAGGGGCATATGTGTGGAGGCGGGAACAAAGGACTTCCTCCTGACCTTTGTTTCAACCTGCAGGGATTCCTACTGGAATCCCTTCCAAACGAGCCACGCTTCTTCAATCTCTTTTCTAATTGTGCTGTCATGAAGTGTCACATCTAACATGCTAACTGAGGCCTGCAGAGTCTTTGAGCCTTGCACAGTCTGACCTCATGGTGAACTTGAGGAGACATTCACTCCTGGGAAGCCTTGAATGTTTCTCACTTCAACGTTCTCTCTGGAGAACAATTCAATTCAGTTTATTTATATAGCGCCAAATCACGACAAGAGTCGTCTCAAGGCACTTCACAACTTAAACATTCCAATACAGTATAGTTCATTAAGCTAATCAGTAAAATGTTTCCTATATAAGGAACCCAGCAGATTGCATCAAGTCACTAGTGTCAGTGTCTTTTCAGCAATCCTCATACTAAGCAAGCATGTAGCGACAATGGGAAGGAAAACTCCCTTTTAACAGGAAGAAACCTCCAGAGGATCCTGGCTCAGTATGAGCAGCCATCCACCATTGACTCACTGGGGGTTGAGAAGACAGAGCAGGCACACTCCAAAGCTTCATGACCTTGACTAGACTGACAGGCAGCAACAATGACTTCTCAGTGCTGTTGTTTCTTTACCAGCGTTTACACACGCCTGTATGCTCCAGACCAGTAAAGAATCACTGTGTGTGCTGCTATTAATTATAAGTTGTAGTTAATTAGAAGCTCTTAAGAACAACACTTTAAATATGTTCTGATGAATAAAACCTTAGAACACACATATGGTGCACATGGTAATTTCTGTGACTGTATTTTTGTTCTCTTGTGGAGCTACATGGGCTCTCATGCTGTCTGATCACCATGAATGAAGTCTATCACTACTTCTAAATACAAAAGCTTAGACTAATTGTCTATCTCTTTTGTGCCACTTGCTTAGAAACCATAGAGGCTGTTTATTGCTTTAATCAGACAGAACTAAACGATGCACTGAACCAACTGTAACACAATTACTCTTTTAATTAAAAAGCATTTAAGCTGTCTGTGCAATTCATGCTTGAGGCTAAACGCTGATGCCCTTACGTTTATGTTATTGGCTAATTCCACAGATCAGATTCATACTTCATGTTTGGCAAAAAGGCCAAAAGTTCAGAGTTGCTTAGTCTTTACTTTACTTTGCAGACACAAAGAGACATTATGAGGGCACAATTTAATTTTCATTACTGATTTGTTGGGGAAAAAAAATTATTTCCATATTTATTTAGGGTGCAGCTGATATGAAGTATGCTGTGATTCATAAAAGCACACGGGTCAAGAGTCCTTTGTTTTGAATGTAGAGCCAAAGAGACGTTTTTGTCTTAGGAAGAGAAGTTGAGTGCAATTACTCTGGAGGTAGATCTGCTGCTGTCAGTCTGAGATGCTGACAAAGGATGCCCTTTGCCTTTGAAGTGCTTCATCTTGCCTCAGGTAAAAGAGTCCATAACTTAGCAAAAAGGAAAACTTTTTGTTTAGCTCTCTGCCTCGGGCAGACTTTCAAACCAAGTGAGCCCCTCTGATGTTGAAATATACACATTACACATCCAAAATAGCATGTCAAAGAGAAAAAAAGAGACAGAAACATCCCTGCTCATTTCATCAAAGTGAAACTAGACCACTCCATCAGGAGAGTATGTTGCACATTTCCTCCTACCTTTTGAAAAAGCAAATCAGAATCCACTAAAAGCTTGTTGGTGTGCATTATTAATGCCTTTGGAGTAAAAGAAGTAGCCGTGGGTGTGCCTCGAATCCAAATTTTCACCCGGCAACGTGGAAACAAAAACCACAAACCTCCTGTTCATCATTTGCAGACCGTAAACGCTCGGATGATCACCATGCAGATGTTTTTATCACTATTTATGAGGTAAAATTCTGTTTGAGAATATAAACACATTAAGTAGAATACTGTTCCTGAAGGTGAGAGTTGTGTTTTCAGCCCAAATGTATTCCTGAGACGCAGCAGTCCTCACCTCCAGAGTTGAAGCTCTTGAGGGTTTTTTAAAAAATTATTATTCTGCGTAAGTCGGCACATCAGCCTGGCTCCACCTTTGGCTCGTTTCCGAACAATTTCCAGGCTCCCTCAAAAATGAATATGTATTGGCTTTGCAGTGAATCCATTTGCAAGACAGAATGATAATGAGGAGAAAGTGCTTTCAAAAAACCCAATTAATCTCATGTAAAACGGCTGCTCAGTGCCTCTAATGAGATGCCGTTTTAATAAGCTGGTATGTTGTACAACAAAGCCATTTGGTAAACATTATTGTTGATTTGTTTGATGACACGCAGGCAATAGAACGAATTGGATTTTTAGGAAACAACAACACTTATCAATGTTTGATGTAAAGAAAGCGTTTGACTGGTGCAGACTGTCGTCTCTGAAGGAGAGCTGCAAGCTGACGGCGCACACTGGTGTCTGGTTTGTTTGCATGAAGTTTAGACAAAGAAATATTAACTTTCAGAGATTTGATTGAAATCACTACTGTGTACTGGGCAAACGCTGGAGTATGCATTAAATATTAGCTCATGATAATCAAGTTTGTCTTCGTATGGTGGGGGGGGGGGGGGGGGTGCTGGTAAAACTGATACAAATTCAAATGAAAAATATTTATGGGAGCCTCGTAATCGCAGAAAGGCTCAGCACAGTCCAAAGCTAATTCCCTTTTTATTGCTCCATGAAATCCACCTTTCTGAGGAATGGAAGAGTCGGGAGCTGAGTGAAGGCGGAGCAAAAATTGCTGGGAGATGGATCAAATCTGAGGGCTAATCGGTAGCTTGTAAACAACATAGCTTTCAGAAGAAAACAAGTCTGCCTGTTATCGACTGGAAGCCTGCTGACCGCGTCTCTGCCTGTTTACTTATTCATCAAGGTGCAGGGGCTCGGCTATGTTCTGAAACTACGGGTCCCAGCAGTTATTCTTTACCCGCTGTCCGACAAGAGGAGCCGACCCAATTAAATATGCATGGTGACCATTGAGTGGAGATTAAAGTTCTCCAAGCTTTGTGCTTCCCTTGTTAAACATTAATGAGCTCTACTCTGTCTGAGTGTGGTCTGAATATGTGAAGGAGCTGCATCCGGACCCTCCCGATTCCCCCTCAGCCCAATGAAAGAGGAGGAAAACGAGTGAGTAGCAGGTTTAACAGACTTCTTCAGATTATTTTAGAGCAGGGGTAGAGAACCCTGGTCCTGGAGAGCCACTATCCAGCACCTTTTAGAGGTTTCTCTGCTTCAACACACCTGGTTTTAATCAGCAGGTGATTAACAGGCTGCTGAACAGGTGAATCAACTGTGTTGAAGCAGGGAAACCTCTAAAACATGCTGGATAGCAGCTCTCCAGGATCAGGGTTCCCTACCCCTGTTTTAGAGAATATCCCATTTAGTCTTACTGTCTGTCCACATCACTCAGTATTTAGGGAAAGTTTTGCCAAATGAGAGATAAGAGCGTTCTGGGCAAACAGCTTGGAAATGAAAAAAGGCATCTCACTGTTGCTGAGCACCCAGCCATGCAAAACAATCACACAAATCAGGGTCTTTGAGTTAGCAGAATGGGTTTTGGGTCCAGATCAAGCTAAACACCTGCTGCTATTATCGCTCACTGGTTTTCCACGGCTGGTAAAGTTAGGAGGCCGTGTTGACATTAGGAACTCATCAGGTGTCTGGTTTACAGCTCAGATGGTGCATGTTTAGTTTGTGTCAGATTTACAGTTTCAAATATAAAAGAAGAAGAAATGTTTTATATAGCTCCTCTCAAGATAAAAATCACAAAAATAAAAATAAAGTTATTAAAGGAACTAGAGGCAGGATCTTTAAAAAATCTGTAAAAAATTAAACATGTATGTTCATTTTTTCAAAGCTAATGGGTGATGAAGCGTTATAAACCAAAAAGAATGAGGCCACCCATGTATCGTTCCATTTTCTTGAACAGGCTGTTTGCTGCAAAATGCGCTGCAGTTCGGTCACGAATTTCCCGCGCTGCCCTACGGATATGGCGTCAATTGACACTGCTTGCGCGTTCACGACAGCTTCAAAACAGAAAGAAAATGTGTTCGACACTGCAGATCGGTAGGTGGCGCTATTGCACCTTAAGTTGCTTGCCAACCGCCAAACTCCAAAAGAAGAACTGTGGGAATGGATTCTACTGCAACCAGCAAACGACCAAGCGTGGCACAAAGGAAGTTTATTCAGCGGCATCTCGTGAGTCAAAAACCAAATATGGTAAAAGACAGGCAGGGACCCGAATCTATATCGGATACGTGATTGACGAATGGAGGCTGCTTCAACTATATCTGGGACTCAAAAAGGATGCTGCCATGGCTCATTTCCTAGTGAGCAGGTAAGAAACATTATAGGTTGTGTTTAGAGATGATATGACAATGATCTGACCTCACCGATGACTCAGAGAGAGCTAGCGTGCAGTAGCATTAGCTGTGATCATGCTACAGTAGTAGCATTAGCTGTGATCAGGGCTGCAGCGTGGATTGCTTCGCCGCAATATTGTCCGTGAGAGCGGCGGGGAGTTGCCTTTTCAGCGTGAGATATTGGAGGTGTGGTGTGAGAGCGTGTGAAGAGGGTCAGGTAATGGTATTTTTGTGTTTGTGTAACATAGCCGTCTGTGCACGCTCCCGTGCTGGGCTGCAGTTACTCGCAGAGCCGGGCGCGTCGCTCGTGAGCATCGTTTCTTTTTTCCTGCCTCTAGTTCCTTTAAAAAATATATCATAAAAACGGGGAAAATTGAAACATTTAAATTGAAAAATGAGAAGCACAAAAATGAATAAGAAAAGGTAATACAGGATCCTGGGAAAGGCAGAAATGGCAGACAGCAGAATGAAGAGAAGGTGGTGATGAACAATCATCAGGAGGTCACCCCAAAGCCTGAACAGGTGAGTCTTCAGCTGCTTTTTAAAGGAGACCACTGAGTCCACTGATCTCAGGCTCAGGAGGAGAGAGTTCCAGAGTCTGGGGGCCACAGCAGCAAATGATCTGTCACCTTTGACCTTTAGCCTGGTGCGCTGCACAACCATACAGGCTATGCAGAGCTCCTCCACCAGCTCAGATCTAGGGAGCGAAAGTCAGCCAGTTTGCTGTACACTTCTACAAAATACTTCTAGGACTAATGTTAGCAAGATCATTTAATAATTATTAGCACTGCCAGTCAAATTTCCATATTTAGATCAACGAATATTACAACAGACTGGTTAAAACCACTGCTTTTCAATTTCCTGAAGTTGGGGTGGGAATCAAAAACTGGTTCTTGTTGAGAACTCCTTCCCACTGTTTCAATTCCTAGGAATCGTTCGCCATTTTTGCAAACAATTCCCTCATCAATTCCAGTGAATGACGTCATCACGCATGATGCCTAGCTTACACAAGCTACATTGCGTAGCTTACGCATTTACTCAGCAAACATGGCGCCTAAGCGGCACAGATGCTTGAAAGTTTGGTTATACTTTACAAGAAAGTACAACACTTGCAAAGTAGATAGTTCATCAAAGAGACGAAAAACTATGAATATGCAAAAGCATTTGTGCACAAAATACACAATAACTTAAAGTGAATGTCGTGTTTTGACCTGCTCCAGACTAGTGAATTCCAATGCAGCAGCAGCGGTGACGTTTGCACGTCCTCTCCTGTTAATACTGCAGGTAACTAATCAGTTAACACTGCCTATCATGTTAGCGTCATTTATCTTATACACACACCTCCACACTAGCAGACTCCAGCAACTAAAGTCAGACCTGTGGTGAGATTTTTCCCATCTTGCAAACGCTAGAGCAAGAAGATGACTCTGCTTTCACAAGGAGCATAACGGAGAACATTTGGAAAGATCTTTCCAGACGATACCAGGTACAATTGATTATTTATCATTAATAAACTGACAGTTATAATGCAGGAAACTGTGTACGAATTATTTTATGCCACCTATTGAACTACTCGGGAATTGATAAGGAATTGGATTGATAGACTGAATCATCAATGGCATTGATATTGATAAAAACATATTAATTCCAACCCTAATTAGGGTTAAAATAAAAATATGTTAAATCCATGTTTTGTTTGACAGTCCAAAATCTTCTGTTTCCCTTATTTCACCTCGTTTTGAAGACTATCTTGAGGCGTTTCTGTCTTTGGAAGAGTTCTAGGTTAGGATTAGGGCGTTCCCAGGCCAGCCAAGAGACATAGTCCCTCCAGCGTGTGCTGGGTCTTCCTTTGGGTCTCCTCCCGGTTGGACGTGCCTGAATACCTCACCAGGGAGACGTCCAGGAGGCATCCTAACCAGATGCCCGAGCCACCTCAACTGGCTCCTCTCGATGTGGAGGAGCAGCGGGTCTACTCTGAGCCCCTCCTGGATGACCGAGCTTCTCACCCTACCTCTAAGGGAGAGCCCAGACACCCTGCTGACATAACTCATTTTGGACGCTTGTATCCGCGATCTCATTCTTCTCATTCAGAGCGGATCTCATCCACCCCTGGAGCCTTGCCACCGAGGAGTTTTTTGACCACCTCAGTGACCTCGGATCCAGTGATTGGAGAGCCCAACCCAAAGTCCCCCAAACTTCCTCACTGGAAGACGTGCCGGTGGGATTGAGGAGGTCTTTGAAGTACTCTGCCCACCGATCCACAACATCCCAAGTTGAGGTCAGCAGCACACCGACCCCACTGTAAACAGTGTTTGTAGCGCTGCTTTCCCCTCCTGAGACACCGGATGGTGGACTAGAATCTCCTTGAAAACAAACTCCTCTGTGACCACCCAAGCTGCATTCCGCTTGGACTGCTGGTACCCATCAGCTGCCTCTGGAGTCCCACAGGCCATAGGCTCCCTATAGGATTCTTTCTTCAGCTTGACAGCATCCCTAACCGTCTGTAACAACTTATAGCTATTTATCACTTTTTATTAGCCTGGCTGGCCATCCTATATATGTGTGAATAAATATTCATGCAGAGTAAAATCATTATCTTCTGCTGCTGTCCGTCTAGATTTCTAGGCTTTTTGTGGCATCAGAATCAGAATCCTCTTATTGTCATGGTGTGTTCCCACATAATGAAATTTAGTTTGGTCATTCTTGGACCACAATAGAAGAGGCGCTTACATAACACAGATATATATATACACACACACTCAAGAAGAACAGGCTGTAAAATCAGAACTAAAAAGTTGTTGAATGCATGACAGCAAGAATATAAACAACACAACTAATAATTCTAGACAGACCATAATACTGTGTACTGAGGTGTAATTTTAAATGGATCAAAAGCCCAACCCTGTTCTGAGGGACACATCTCCCAAGGATGAAAGTGATAGAAAATCACATTAGATGTCTCATCGCTCTGTTGTTGGCTCCCACTGGTCCTGAACATCAGAATAACTTACAATGTGAAACATCTTGTACTTTTTAAGTCTTTAAGTTATGTCACATGATCCCGTGTGTGTGTGTGTGTGAAATGTATTCTATAGATTCTCATTCTGTCCTTTAAAGGAACTAGAGGCAGGAAAAAAGAAACGATGCTCACGAGCGACGCGCCCGGCTCTGCGAGTAACTGCAGCCCAGCACGGGAGCGTGCACAGACGGCTATGTTACACAAACACAAAAATACCATTACTCTTCACACGCTCTCACACCACACCTCCAATATCTCACGCTGAAAAGGCAACTCCCCGCCGCTCTCACGGTCAATATTGCGGCGAAGCAATCCACGCTGCAGCCCTGATCACAGCTAATGCTACTACTGTAGCATGATCACAGCTAATGCTACTGCACGCTAGCTCTCTCTGAGTCATCGGTGAGGTCAGATCATTGTCATCATCTCTAAACACAACCTATAATGTTTCTTACCTGCTCACTAGGAAATGAGCCATGGCAGCATTTTGAGTCCCAGATATAGTTGAAGCAGCCTCCATTCGTCAATCACGTATCCGATATAGATTCGGGTCCCTGCCTGTCTTTTACCATATTTGGTTTTTGACTCACGAGATGCCGCTGAATAAACTTCCTTTGTGCCACGCTTGGTCGTTTGCTGGTTGCAGTAGAATCCATTCCCACAGTTTGCTGGTGAAGGTTCTCAGTCATCCAGGTCATGGTAATCCCTGGTTGAACCCCTTGCATTCCCACAGTTCTTCTTTAGGAGTTTGGCGGTTGGCAAGCAACTTAAGGTGCAATAGCGCCACCTACCGATCTGCAGTGTCGAACACATTTTCTTTCTGTTTTGAAGCTGTCGTGAACGCGCAAGCAGTGTCAATTGACGCCATATCCGTAGGGCAGCGCGGGAAATTCGTGACCGAACTGCAGCGCATTTTGCAGCAAACAGCCTGTTCAAGAAAATGGAACGATACATGGGTGGCCTCATTCTTTTAGGTTTATGACGCTTCATCACCCATTAGCTTTGAAAAAATGAACATACATGTTTAATTTTTTACAGATTTTTTAAAGATCCTGCCTCTAGTTCCTTTAAGGCTACAGAAATGGTAAATACCATCTATGTGATGCATTTAGATTTTGTTTTAGGCAAATCAAAGCATTTCAGTCCAGCTAACAAGCTATCAAAGAGAGTCTAAATACATCCTGTAAGCCTCTTTTTCTCATATTTAAAACAGAAATATGACAAACAACAGTCAAATCTCACTGTAAGTTCTTTAAGAAGCTCCTGCTCTGCCACTACCTCCCAGCTCCTGATAAATCACTGCTCTGCAGGAAGCCTAACGTTGCTGAACACGACTGTAAAATACACAAATATTTTATGGTCCGGTTCAAGTATGTATTTTTAACTCATGCAGTGATGCTAAAAGTGTCAGGCGTGTCATTGAGCGTCCTCTCACACTCACTTCCCCTGCGGTGCTGCGCCTTTTCCCACCTTGTTTTATTCTGGGCTCAGATTGGGGATGCATGGACAATTATTGCCCTCTGTTCAGGAAGAGTGACAACAGGCACTGAGCCGTAGTCTGCTGAGGATGATGTTCACCTCGCTGGCTCAGAAATACACAAACAATGAATTCAGATTCATGGCAGTGGTACACTTCAGTCTGTGACAAATGCAGACATTGTCGGAGAAAGTTTGGGGTTTTTTTTGGCTAAAAACTGAAGTTTCCAACTTTAATGACATACATGAAAAACAGGAGCTCCATCAGTGCTGAATGATGTTTTTCAAAGTTTCCTCTGACCTGCTTGAGCTTAAATGAGCCTTTTCCTTAGTTTTCAAAAAAGCATTTTCATTATTATGCCCCACTTATCAAACTGGGACAGAGTATCTCCCTGACACGGTATGGTCGCCACTCCTGTGGAATCATAAAGCAGAAAATCACCATCCATCTGACATTTTTCACAAGGGAAATAGCAGCAATAACTCCTGACTGAGTTGGCATTTGGAAGTTGGACGTTTGTGCCTTAGGGACAAGACAGAAGTTGTGGGCTGAGAGTCGACAGGGAGCAGAGAACAAGTTTTTTCTTCTTCCTTTCGTTTTTTTCTCCCCTGTTGTCAAGAGGATCCGCTTTATCAGCCACAGCTGCTGGGGGACTGGCCCTGTTGGGCACAGACGTTTGGTGAAATCCCTACATTTCACACTGCACACTTCCTGGCAGGAAGTCTCTCAAAATAGAAGGCAATAATATGCATGGAGAGGTCTTCCAGGAGGAACTGTAACACACCATATGGGAGCGGCAGCCGGCGAAATATCGAATCACTGCATTACACAACGTTGTGTGATGCTGCTGATAGTTATAATACACACCAAGTTCAAAAACTACCTAAATAAACTGGATTAGAGAACAGGAAGTGATCAGTCTTCTAGATTATTTATCATAAACTGTTGTAATTTTTTCTTTGTTTAGTTGCTAAGTAATCAGCAGAGGACATCAGAGGAGGCAGGGGAGACAAGTGCAGAGCTGGTCTGCACTCACTAACTGATGCAGGAGGAGTGCATGTGCCAACTCAGTGAAGCTCTCATTCCACTAACGTAAGGCTTGGCGGGTTAGTAGCTGAGTCATAACAAATACTGACTGCTGATTGTACAACAACTTCAGATAAAGCATGAGAGCATGCATGTTCTGCTTATTTTAAGTTGGGCTGCAGAGGTGGCAGCTGAACCAAGCTAGCCAGTAGGCGAAGATCATATCAGCTGTATGAATCCAGGATCTCATTCTTTAGGTCATGATCCATTTCTTTTGTACCTGAACCCCCCCCCCCCACACACACACACACACACACACACAGTCTATAACTTCTGCTTATTCCCAGTTTAAAATGCATATTTTGCATTGCACCTTAGCTAGTTTGGATTTGTTGTACATTTTATGTGGTTTTGTTCATTCTGCATTTTTCTTGCTCTCTGCTGATTTAGCTGTAGCCTCGTCATCTAACCTCTCCATGTACTTGTGTGAATATAGCAGGGATGACAATAAAGTTTACTCTGACTTTGAATATCTGTACAATTATTTGAGAGCGTTTACAAGTAACCCCAGAGCACCATGCTCTCAGCTCCATGAAATCACCTTAAAAAGTGCTAAAAACACCTATGACCTGGATTTTACATTCATAAAGGCCCTTCAACCATGAGGTGGAGCGGTTCGCGGCTAAGTGGCGGGGAATCCAAGACCATGGTCATGAATCAGAAAAGGGTAGAATGCCTTCTCTGGGTCAGGGACGAGATCCTGCATCAGGAGATCGATAGACAGATAGGTGCTGCATCAGCAGTGATGCAGGCGTTGTACCGGTCTGTCGTGGTGAACAGAGAGCTGAGCCGGAAGGCTAAGCTCTCAATTTACGTTCCTACCCTCACCTTTGGTCACGAGCTTTAGGAAGTGACCGGAAGAATGAGATCACGGATACAAGTGACCGAAACGAGTTTTCTCCACAGGGTGTCTGGGCTCTCCCTTAGAGATAGGGTGAGAAGCTTGGTCATCCGGGAGGGGCTCGTAGTAGATCCGCTGCTCCTCCACATTAAGAGGAGCCAGTTGAGGTGGCTCGGGCATCTAGTTAGGATGCTTCCTAGACGCCTCCCTGGTGAGGTTTTTCAGGCACGTCCAACCGAGAAGAGACCTAAAGGAAGACCCAGGACACGCTGGAGGGACTATGTTTCTTAGCTGGCCAGGGAACACCCTGGGATTCCCCCTGGAGGAGCTGGCCCAAGTGGCTGGGAAGAGGGAAGTCTGGGCCTCTCTGCTTAGGCTGCTGCCCCCGCAACCCGACCCCAGATAAGCGGAAAACAATGAATGGGTAATGATAAATGATTAACGACCTGCACTTGTATAGCACCTTTCAGAGTCAGAGGACTCCAAAGTGCTTTACACTACAGTGTATCATTCATCCATTCACACACTGGTAGTGATGAGCTACAATGTAGCCACAGCTGCCCTGGGGCTCACTGCCAGAGGCAAGGCTGCTGAGCACAGGCACCACCAGTCCCTCCGACCCCTGCCAGCAGACAAAGTGGGTTAAGTGTCTTGCCAAAGGACACAACAGCAGCATTCTCTGCCAGGAACTGGGATCAATCTCACAATCCTCTGATTACTGGACAACCCGCTCTACCTCCTGAGCTGCTGCTGTCCACAGACGGATGGATGGATGGATGGGTTATTTAAACCAGTTATTATTAAGGGCGATACACTGTTCATTAACTTTATCTTTAGACATGTTTAGATGTTTACTTCATCATTTAAAAAAATGTGAGAGACCTTAGAACAAATGTTTAAAAATGCATCTAATTTAAGTCTCTTTTAGTCAAGTTGTGCACTCCAGTGATCTGATGCCAAGTGAACATTTGGTGTCAGTTGGTAGTCTCTTCTTTGTGCTTCTCAGTAACATTTTGTTCTCTCTGTCTTACGAGTTCAGATCAAGGGACATATATGGAACACTTTATTGCATAACAGCTGTGTCCAGACATTCTTCTTATGGGGATTACCTAATCTGATTGGCTGATGTCAGTTAGTCATCAATACTGCCTCTGAGTGAGAAAGTCCTGAGTCTGATTCCCGCTAGAGTTGTCTTAAAAAGTATTTGTGGGAAGAAGAACGTTCAGAAATAATTAATATTGATCTGATTCCAGGTGAAACGACTCTTCCCACTGATAAAACAACAGCTCTGACACGAACCAACACTCTGTCACATCAATTTACAGATTTCTGAGCACTTTTACATCATCTCACACCATCTTTATATTCCTTGATTTTTTCAAGTAGTCCAATTAATCTTTCACAACTACAGCGCTGACTTAAATCATTTAAAACACTCAGAAAGGTGATACTTCAATGAGAGCTCACTCGCTGCAAACGGAGCAATCGTTCTCTGTGGCGACTTTATGGTGTTATCTAACTTTAATCTGATCTCATATGATTTACGTGGCTCTCAGTCACTTTCACAGGAAAACGTTATCTCAAGAGCTGATTTTTGTCTAACGAGGACAGTCAATACGACAAAATGAATCTAGAGGGATTTTAAAGAGGTACTAAATACATTTTCGCTCCAGCCTTTGTGATCCTAATAGTCACCGTCTGATAAATGTCATTCTACACTTTAGTAACTGAATTATTTAGTCATGTCCCCCCATCAGACATTAAACCAGATTAACATCTGAGCTCTGGCCAGACTAGAGAAATCGATCCACTTAACTCCATCCACTGCCCTTTTTCCCTTCAAAACTCTCCTTGCAGTACATTGTCTCAGACGTCAGCTCACAAGAGGAATGAGCTCATATTAATCCCAACCTCAAAGGCAAACAAATGCAAAAGTTTTCTTTGGAAATATGCAGAAATTCTAGTATTGCTGAACAGACAGTTCAATTAGAGGCTGGGCTTCCTTCTGGAGGCGAGAAGCAACGATCCAATCAGGAGGACAGCTGGCTGGTTAATATGGCCGTCACGTCTCAGCTCCCCCATCTCTGGGTAATGCCACTCAACGCCAAAGGGGCCTCACAACCACCAATTGATTCTGAGGGCATCAAAATCCAACCATCTCCACGAGAGGAAACACCAATCAGGTTGAGGCAGACGATAGCAGAGAGGTGGCTTTGAGCCATAGTTTAAAGTGTCAGCTTTGCTTTGACACTCTGACATTTAACAAAGACAACAAAGTGACCTATGAGGCTCCATTTAGAGCAGAAAGGTCAAAAGCTGGATTTGTGGTTTCACCAGCTTATGGGAGAACAATGCTGTCTCTGAAGGCCATTTGTTAAATATTGATACTAGTTATGCAATTAAACCCTTTGTTCATCCTCCGTTCCTCACAGATTCAGAGGCTTGAGGAGATAAAGAGTAGATGAAAGGTGGAACTGTAGAGGCTCACAAATAATGAGGCTCTGACGACTTGGAACCTCTCAAAGTCAGTGACGATTACAATGCTTCTACACAAACCCTGTGACATTTACATACTGTCTTTTGTTCACAAAGTGGCCACTTCAGCACTGAGAAATACAAGCCGTTGGTACCTTAAACTGTGCCTTCGGCTCAGTCCGCCATGAATAAACCATGCTGCACTATCGCAGCAAGGGAGTCAGCATCTCCGCTCGGCGGTACACAAGGTCTGATGCTCTGTCTGTAGAGCCCGTGTCCCAGCATTGACTGGCGGTTGTAATTCTCTCCAGAGATTGGAGCTGACAATCTTCAGCGTGCCAGGCACAAAATCCTGTTTATCTGTCAAGACGAGCGGCTGTAGCCCACCACTCCCTCCCAGCTCTGCCAGTAAGCTCTCTTTCTAGTCAAAGTCTTTGACAACACGAGGACACAAGCCCCGGCCTGGATGCACGGGAGCCTGATTATGATATCAAATAAGTGAGCAAAATCAGAAAACTACTAATCTAATCAACTGTGACTGTCACATTAGATTCTAGTGGGTGGGCGACATGGTGGTATTGGATCATAAAGGGTTTAATCTTGTTGATGATCAGCCAAAGCTGAGATTATAGAGTCGACTGTAGTTTCTTGATCACATTTATCTGTGTTCATGAGAGGACGTCGGTAATGCTAAAGACCTTCTTACATATTTTTGTCATTCCATTATTTCCAGCAGTTCTGTTAAGAACTGAGATAACACAGCTTCACTGTCACCATTTTGTTCAACAGATTTATCAGTGTTGGGTTCATCCAGACAGTTCAAATAAGTCCAAAATACTATTTAAAATTAAATGTAAATCACTATAAAACTGATTTTATTCTACAAAAGGTTTTCTATGACATCATCACCCACCCCTAACAGCCTTCCCCCTACTTCACGCTGGAAGCATCAGCATCCATCAGCGTGCTCCTCGCTGGACTCGCGTGATCACAAGATTCCTCGAGACTTCAAAGGTCACGGTTTGTTTATGTCATTTATCGCTGTTTGATGTCATCTATAATGTTTTTCCTCTCCGCTGCCAGGATTAAAGACATGAAAAACACACCGCTGCACTTCTCAAAAGATGCAGGGAATAAATAAGCCTTGATGTCACATGTATAGACATAATCTACATAAATATGAAATCGCATTGCTGCAGTTGTCTTCTATTTTGAAAATTACAGGACGTTTTACACTGAAACTGTGTGTGATTTCCTGTCTAGCCCTATGTTAACTGTGGAAATTGACTCATCCCAGAATCGGCTCGTTGCAAAAATAGAACTCAATCCCATCTTTAGTGGTGTGCCGCTTCTGGGATGCGCCTGAAAATTTCTGCATCACAGCTGGTTTGAATCACCCCCACAGACTATAATGGATTCTATTTGAAGCGGTGATGTTCCGCTGCAGCTCCACACCGCTGATGCTTCCAGTGTGCAGTCGGGGTTATTGTAATAATGAATGTGACAGAACTGGCAGTTTAGCTCGGTTAGCTGGAGTATTAAGGATCAGAAACTCAAGTAACTCCTACCAACAGCTAAATGCAGACCAGATCTGTAAAACTAGATTTAGACATTTTGAAAAACTTAATATTTAGGCCATGTTTAGTCAGATTTTAGTCTAAAAGTATTTTACAGCCCAAAGAAACGCTCTCTGTGGGTTCTCTAGGATAACACTGCTTCAACTCCAGGTTGTTACATTTGGAAAGTTGGGTGCAGGTAAATGTAGCAGCAGGAGGCGGGCAGGTGACCTCAAAAATGTTTCATTGCAATGAGAAATCAAATCAGTGAACAAAGAACACATCAGTGGCCTAAACGCAGACCTGAAACGAGGATGACAACAGAAGCATCTTACAAGAAAAGGATGAAGTTGCTCCATCTGCTTGATGGTTCGGGTGCCTTTCTAGGTGTCTCTAGAAGCGTGGTGGGTTAGAGTTCACTCAGACTCTGCATACATTCACATTATAAAAACATCTGTATAAAAAGATTCCTCATCTACAATAAAAACGCATCAGAAATCTGAGCAAAACTGGCTTAGACTCATTTCTTCTAACAGATTTCTTTTTCAGCAGGTGACAGTTTAAATCACACAACCTTCCATGGTGATTAAAGGAGCTCGATAAAAAAATGATCAAAAGACACTGATAAAAAGTTTGGAGACAAGTCCAGGGATCAGTGTGGAGTGACTTACACACAGTTGTTCGTGTAAGAAGGACTAAAGACAAGGGGATTACAGAGCATAAAACATGGCCGAAGAGAACAAATGTGGAAGTCAGACAGAGATGGCAGCTGTGTCTGCCTGGTGAGCCAAGGTGTCGGTGGAGAGTGAGAAGGGAGTGTTGATGGGCTTGCTGGGTGGAAAGGAGTGATGTGAGGCTAAGGTCGGGCAGATGGTGGCCGATAATGAGGGTGTAGAGGTGTAGGGAGGACAGGCGTCGTGCTGTTTTCAGGCAGCAAAGGCTCTGCACTTGCTTCAGAGCAAGTCTGAGAGAAAGAGAGTGTGGGAGGTAGAGGCAGAAACAGAGAAATGTGAAGAGGGTGAGCCCAGTAGCTCTGTGCAACCTTTAACAAGTACACCCATCATCCCATGATAGCTGCTCTCGAAGCCACCTACCAGCCACCAAATGTTTGAAATATTCAAGCATTCGCTCTTGAGAAATTCTCCGTTTCTTCTGGGAGCATTCACTCTTTGAATTATCTCCCAGCTTCTCATTCTCAGTATTAATGCATCACAATTAAAACTCAGGCTAAAGGAAACAAGGGAGCCTGTGATAATAGATGTTATGGTTCAGGGTCCAGCTCCTGGACATCATCCATCCTGTCCACACACACAATCAGACAATTATCTCTGTAAGAGCCGTGTACAAATATATGTAAATGTGTCATGTGATGACATGACACCTGATGGTTTAAGAATATTTTATTGTTCTGGGCAGAAACGAGTTGACAGAGCATGTGATCCTACCAACATAGTCTAATACAGTGGATCCCAACCTTTTTCCATGAGGACCCCCTTTCCTGTGTTCAAGACAAGACAGGGCCCCCCAACCCCAACTCCTACCGGCATGCACACAATTAAAAGTGATTGATAACAAACTTCATAAAGACATACAGAGATATGGGGCGATGGTGGCAGAGGAGTTAAGTGGCTGCCCTGCAATTGGAAGGTCGCAGGTTTGCATCCCGCTCAGTCTGTTGCTGTCGTTGTGTCCTTGGGCAAGACACTTAACCCACATTGCCTGCTGGTGGTGGTCGTAGGGATCGGTGGTGTACGGCAGCATTGCCTCCGTCAGCGCACCCCAGGGCAGCTGTAGCTACGATGTAGCTCGTCATTACCAGGGTGTGAATGTATGGGTGAATGACTGATTGTGTTGTAAAGCACCTTGGGGGGTTCTAGGACTCTGGACCGTGCTATATCAAATACAGGCCATTTACCATATGCCTCTTATACAGGGTTTGATTCTACTATTGGTTATGTTATTGGGATTTTATAAAATGGCATTTTTACAAATATAAACTTGGTAACCTCGCAACCTCAGCACAGACAATATTGTGGGGACCCCCTTGGGGGGTCTCGGACCCCAGGTTGGGAGCCACTGGTCTAATACACATGTAACGCTTTTTTAAAGCCACATTCCACAACTTTTACACCTAAAAATAATGTTTTTTGTAAAATTTTGGTGGCATATTATCATCTATTATCTTCATTTTCGGAGCTGTGATGGTGTTAGGGGGTCCCACGTCTGTTTACTGCACTATACAGTTTTTCACCTGCGACCCGACACCGGAAGTACTGACTGCGTGTTGCTTTACGGTACCATATGGCAAGCCAAAGGGGTGAAAAAAGCGCGTGTTTAGAATGTGCGTTGTGTCCGCCAAAACGTGCATTTTGGTGGACACAACGTGCATTTAGAAAGCGTGATTTTAGAACGTGCATGTTTTTGCCCCCTTTGGCATTCAAGATGCACATTTTGGCAGACATAACGCACGTTTAGTACGCACCCTTTTTTCACCCCTTTGGCTTGCCATAGTAGTATAACGTAGACTTTAGAGACTTCAACAAATTATGGCAGATCCACCAAAGAAAGCTAGAAATCCCGTATCAGAGGAATCTAGGAAAAGAAAAGAAGAACGTGATAGAACAAGAGCAAAGACCAGAGTTATTATTGGGCTGTCTTTTTCTTGCTGGAGAGCTCTTTTAGAAAGAACAGCATGAACTACGGACTCTGACCTAGCCGTGCTGCTAATGGCTAGGTAAGTAATAAATTATTTCACCAGGGTTATTGTGTTTGGTCAGGCATAAAGTTGTTATACAGTCCTGATAAAACTATTTATTCAAAGTGTGGAGGTGGAAAAGTTTGTTTTCGTTGTTTTGCCTGACATTAGGAATGTAAACATGCCTCTTATGCCCGAGAGAGAGATTTAATGTTACGACAGTGACGTTACGCAGCAATCCTCTAGAGGGCGACAGAGAGCATATAGCCGCAAAGTTCAGGAATGTGGCTTTAATATTATGTAAATTTATAAACACGTACAACAGCAAAATGCTTGTGTGCTGAACATAATTCCTGTATCTGGCTGTAAATGCAACAGAAATTAAAAATCTGATGAATTTTAGTGAACTCAAGTCAAATGTTATGTTTGGCTTGGTGCAAAAGGAAGTTACCAAAGTCTCTTCAAAACACAAGAGGGTGTTTATTTCCTCATGTAGCAGGGCCTTGAATTTTAACATGCTAAAAATGTACACAACTGCAAAGTTATCACAGATTTGATTTTTGCATCTGGACCCATTCCAAATGCTTCTCGGTTTAGTTTCTGCGTGGCAAGGTGAGAGAAATATGATCCAGCTTTGGGAGGGGTCAGCAACCTATCAAACTAAGTTGTGACTTATGGTGGTGTTCCACTCTCAGCGCTGCTCGGTTATACTCTACTCTACATGGTTCAGGTGGTTTTCCATTACAACTGAAATAACTCTGTCACAGCATCTGATATACAGTTATGCTCCCGGAGTTTCTGAGAAGCAAAAATCCATGCACAGCTGGATGTGCTTCAGTATATCTCAGTCATGTTCTTTTGCGGCTTTTTTCACAAGACTGTTACTGTTGGCGAATAGTTTGAGAGACAAAATTTACATGAAATATGCAAATCTTAAGATGGAATTCCACAGATTTGGTATGCATTAATGTGAAAAGAGCTAATTATCTGCAAGCTTTGCACAATGTTCATGCACATGCACACATTTTGTTGTCCCAATTTCACCACATTGTCCTTGCTTTAAGTCACATTCACTTGCAAATTTATTGCACATGAAATTTCAGATTCTCTCCTTTTCTCCAAATGCCTGGTATGTATTACACATGAGTTGTCCTCATGCTTAAAACGTAGCTTTTTGCAGCCATGACGCCACTCACCGACCACAGGAAGAAAGCAAATAGAACTATTCACTAAGAAAACAGTAATGCACAATGAATTAGATAAGTTACTCTAATCTGATTACTAATTTGGAAATAGTAAAGTGGTCGTATTAGAGTAAGATATTACTGAGTGACGAGTTACTTGTGTGAGTAAAGCATCATCGACCTCCCTGAACGCAGGTAAACATGAAAAGAGAGATAATCCAGGGAACCGTCTCAGAGCTGGTGATGTGAATACATAACCCATCACCCTCCCATTAGAGCTAAACCAGTCAAAAAGACTGGGAACCAGTGTTGTAACAGCTTCACATTAATATTCTGGATAGATATGAGTTTTGATCGTGCTCTTTACCAAATTTTAAAAAGGAAAAGCATCCCAGTCGCTCAGACACGTTTCCTGATGATTCATATTTGTTCAAGAGAAATCTGCGTTTCATTAAGTCACTTTTTCTCACCGTTCCTTCCATCGTATTTGGGTGTGATGGCAGTTGACAAGCTCCACTGATTTTTTCATTAACAGCTCATATCATCACCAAAGTGTTGGTGGTCCACAGGAAATTATACTCCAGATGACATCTCACACACAATGCATGTGGAGCACAGACCCACTCCAACACGTGGTCTCTCTGTGTGTGTGTGTGTGTGTTATTGATGAACGTGCATTATCATTATTGATCAACAAGCCCAGATCACAGGACCAAAGTCAGTCACTGCTCAGGTTTGCTCATTCCGAAGGATTCTTTCATTCCTCATATTTCCTTGGGGAATCATTTTTATGACCTGAAGTGAAACGTTTCATCATCTCTTTCATAATTTCACTGGAGAATCATTGTGTTGCAAAAAAAAAAAAAAAAAAGTAATTATAAGAGTCATCAGTCCGGCGCTGGATTCGGTGTCCCTTCAGGTGGGCTAGTAAGGGAAAGTTGGCAACATTCTTGATCTTCGTCTATGACACTGCATCTGATACACAGGTATGCTCCTGGGGCCTCTGAGTCAATACCGGTATCAGTTTAAAACCTTTCATTAAGGTAGGTATAACACTTCAGTGGCTACCTTATTTTCTCTTTTATCTTGGAGGCTAGAAGCAGGAAATAAAGCACAAGCAAAAGCCTCAGCTCCATATGGGATAAAATCTATTCTCTATTATTGCACTGCCGTTGCTTCAGGGCCGTCAGGCTAAAGGTAATGGCATAGCCAGTGATAAATTTATGGCCAAGCTGCTCTATGTCCATGAGGGGTATAACGGGCTGGGAATCGTCCAGATTGTTGAAGTCACAACTAAAATGACAAATGACACTCCGATGACAAATCAGCAATCATTTACAAAGCCATTCAAGAGACTAAGTATGCTAGAATAGCACTTAATGTACCATATTTACACAATGCAGCATGAACAGACAGTCTTGGTGGCTCTGTGTGGCTCAGAGTGAAAGAGCCCGGTGGAAACAAAACCCTCTCCACCCCTGAGACAACCCTTCTGATAGAGCAGTACGCTTTTGTACTTTCTAAGATGTTGAAAGTTGATGATTCGTCTATAGAACTTCATTCTCTATAGAACTAGAATACACACACACACACGCACGGACACACACACACGCACCTTTTTCATTTCAAAATGGCCAATTGGACCAGGACACGTCATCATCAAAAGAGTTTACTAACATCTTCCTCTTCATGCACATATTGTTAAAATATATTGTTAAATCAGTAACATTTGACAATAAGGGCCCCTTTATTAACGTTCCATATATTGTTAACTATTAAGTGTCCTGGGCAAAGATCCAGGGGGGTGTCTGCTTAGTAATGCATTACTTAATATTAAGCTGTTGTTAATACTTTATTTAATACCTTATTAATGCTTAATAATGCACTAAGTGACGTTAATAAAGAGACCCTTATTGTAAAGTGTTACTGTTAAATTTATATTTGTTGGAAAAAAAATGTGTCATTAGCTAAACGTGGCCTGAATATTTATTGTGCATGGAGCTTTAAATGGTTGATTTCCATTTTCCAAATATGTTCTTTAATATTTCAAAAGAAACTAAGAATAATACAAGTCCTGTGATTGAAAAAATATCAAAATAAGTAAATAAAGATTGATTAGTATTATTAGTAGTATTAGTATTCATTATTTTACTAGCCATAGTAATAAAAGCTTGTTCATGATGTTCACAATCGTCAATTTTAGCAGTTTTAAATTGATTTGGTTTCATCTTGATTATATAGAGCCTCTATCACGCATAAAAAAATCCAGTTTGATATGCACCATGGATTTAATGTCCATGAATTTTAAAGAAACATTTTGATGCCAAGAATGCGCTAATTTTCGACAGTTGGCAAAAGTTATTTTAGACGTAACGGAGTACAAATGAGCCTCTCACCACAGTTACATCATCAAACTAGACAAGGAGGAGAAGAAGAAAATGGCTGTGAGTTTAGGAGCATTAAACATGGAGAAAACCGCTATAAATCTGTCCAGTAGCAGCCGGGAGGAGAGATTCTGTGGTGACGTCATCTATGAGACGTGTGATTTGTAGTTTTTTTATGAATTTTGACAGCAAATAAAGCTCAAATGACATAGTTGAAACACACATTATTTATCATTTAAACTGAAGTACAGCATATGTGTGATTCAGGGCGTGAGGCAAAGCTGACCAGAAACTAACTTCACGTTCACTTGGACCCATGAGCCGACCAGGAGGGGAGGAGGCTTAGGCTCCCTGCTGCAAACGATTTGACATTAAAAATGATATACAGCCTGAAAATGATGCTGGAAATGTCAATTCTGCCTCCTGCTTGAATCTCATCACCTTTGTCATTCTAAGAAAAACCATCTCTCCACCAAAGACAGGCAGGAAGCTTCAGAAAGCACTCTACACAAGACAATACAGTGTGGATTTAAATGTAGTGGCTGATGTGAGTTGCCCTGGAAACATTTGACATGCTGCAACAGGACGTCACTCGATGGCCAACAGAGCAGCTGGTGGGAGGCGAGGCCTTGCTGAAGGCTCCGTGTGGAACATCTGAGGGACTTGGCTTGCATCCTGTTCATTACGCCAGCTCTCAGCGGATTGGACACCCTGACTTTTCCGCACTCTGCTGAATCCATTTTCATCCATTTGTTGTCTCCTTCTCATCCAGCCAGTCGGTGAGACGGATCTGTGCCAGTTAATCAATACTGAGGCCGAGGCACGCTGGCGGCGTTTCAGCATGGCTAAGCTAATAGAGCACTAAAACGGCTCCACATTTCCATCTTTTATATGACATAAGACCATCTATTAAAACAGGACATGACTCCTCTAGGACCTAACTTTTGTCATCACCTACTCAATAGTAATTGGTTTATCAAAGGTTAATTGCTCCATAGATACCAGACCATTGGAATTTAATTGTGCAGTTAAACGCCACAGTTGTAGTCCATGCTTTTGTAATAGCTCATTTGACTTGGACTGAATGGAAAAACTGTTTGGATCCCAGATGACTACTAAAGTTGCTAACTGGAGCAAAGCGTCTATTCCGATATGACACGCTAAGTATTAGTGATAGTTTCTCTAAGTAATACCTCGAGTGTCTGTAGCAAAGCCGTTCGCTGCACTAACTATCTTTCATTGACTAATTAAGCACTTCTCATGATTTGTTTTTTACCCCTCCAGCTTTTCACTCCGTCTTAGAGCTGGAAGATCCACACAAGTCAGCAAGATCAGCTGCACACGGGAGCCGTCGCTCCCTCAGCAGATAATGGGAGCATTAAAATGCCAATCTGGGATTTCACGAGCTCATGGGTTATGCATATTAATTCTCACATTCCCAGTACGACTATGGTAAATGGGAATTGTTCCCCCAATTGAAAGCAATTGAATCTAAACCTGAGTTATTTTATTCAGCATTAAGCAGGCTAAATGAAAATAACTGATCAAACTGTTTCATGAAAGATAAAAGCTCCTCCTTTCAGTAGCCTTCAAACATGCATCAGCAGGTCAATAATTCACTGTGCCTCAAGTATTCCCTTTGTTGTAATTAGATTACCTGCCTAATGTCGCTCTGTAAAAAACAAGATACGCTTACTATTTGGGAGTATTTGCCACATAAAAAATAAACGGCACGTGAAGTGGCAGGGTGATGATTTTCAGGCACTTCCTGTTGAGAACGCAACATAAAGGAGGCTTTAATAAATTATAAGGACAGCATCCATTCCTGCTATCAGCTCATTTCAAAGAGGCTCAGGCAGAGCTGTATCAAATGAACCTGCAACAGACGTCTCATTCGTGTTTATCAAGCATCCCCTGGCAGGTCTGCTGGAATTGCACGCCATCAAGTCAGCTAAAACATAATTACTTTGTTTATGTGCTTCCTCTGCCCTGCCTCTGAGGGCAGATGTGACCCAATTATGACAACTGAGTGACACTCGAGTTGTTGCTTGCTGTTTTTTTAAGATGTTAATGTATGCTCCAGCAAATCTGCTCAAGTTATGTTACTTTACTGATGTTAACTTACTCATCTCAAATACAGATATTAGTTTCTAGTGCTTAGTCACCAAAATAATGTTAAAGCGAGCTAGCATCTATGGAGTAGGGTAGAATGGAATTTTTAATACCGTTAAAGCCTTTTTAGGATTATATAGGGGTTTATAGTGTTGAGATATTTCAAGAACTGTCAGTTATGTAATAATTACATAAACAAAATAAGGGAACTGGTCAAACAAACAAAAGACTCCTAATAATTCAGTATCCACCATCACAGAATCATCTCGTTGTTAATAGAATTTTCAGGTCCATGCACATCTGTAGTTAAAACACTTTTACTTCATTTTATCGTGCCATAATAATAATTATAATAATAATAATAATAATAATAATTATCATACACTTTCAATGTAAAGGACAAGAGGTGTAGTCACTGTTCTGAGTTTCTGTTGACACTGGACGGCGTCTATCAGTCCCCCTCATAAGCAGCAGGTGTCACTGAGAGGAATTATTGTGGCTGCAGGGGCGGAAGCACATGAATATTTAACAGAAACTAAACTATTGGCTAGATCCGACTAAAGCCCAGAAGCTGATGATGGAACAAAAAGCCCCCACACCCCCCCAGTGGCTGTCTGTGATATAATATTTAAGTCCCGCCCCATTTAAAGGGACACTTTGCAACTTTTTCATATTTTTAAATCATTTTCTTGAGCCAGTTTGTGCTAAAATGACCCTTTACAGGGTTCATGAAAGGCCACCCAGCCCCTGTCCCCCCCAGTGGCCAAAATATTCCACTTGCAACTTCACAGTTGCAGGTCCGGTAAGTTGGGACTTAGAAAAAATTCAGCTTGACCTACCTGGATCTGCAGTCTGCTTCCAGCACATTTCCTGCATGTTTTAGATCATGAATGCTGCTGATTTGTTTGATTTAGTGATGAATAACTCCCGTAGAAACTAATAAAGGCTGGGGAGATATTTCAGTAGTTATATTAAGGCAGGGGTGCCCAATCCTGGTCCTGGAGGGCTGGTATCCAGCATGTTGTAGTTTTAACCCATTTTTAGCACACCTGATTTCGATCAGCATATGATTAACAGGCTTCTGCAGAGCTTGATGAGCTGCTGCACAGGTGGTTCAACCACTGAATCAAGTATGTTGGTGCACAGAAACAACTAAAATGTGCTGGATACCAGCCCTCCAGGACCAGGATTGGGCACCCCTGGATTAAGGTGTTAAAAAGATGAACGCACAGCGAGGAGAGATAACATTTACTTTCACCAACGAACACTAGGGGGTGCTAAAAACAAGCCAAAACTGCCAAAACTGCACCGAGCTAACGCTGCAATGCCGGCATTTGTAATTCAAAATCGGCCACACATAACAGTTCCAGAGTTGTTTAAAGAACCGAAGCCAGTAAACAGGAGCGACCCAGAAGTTATTTCTTGTACTCCTAAGAAGCCACGCCATCTTTTTGTTTTACTCTAATATCAGATGAAGAAGGCTAGAGGCTAACATTGAGCTAACAATGCTAATGGTGAATAAGAAGCAAATAGTCAGCTTTAAAAATATGTCAAGCTGAACTTTTTGTTTAGAAAAATGGACTGCAGAACCCAAATTTGACCACAGGGTGTCGTTTTTACTTCATGCTGCTCCTGGTTCATCTTCACTGTTCCAGTTGCCACGAGAACCATCCTCTATCTAGCAGGTGACGTGTGTCATGGTTCTGTGTTGTCTTTCATATGCCATCTGGGTTTTTATGAAAAACACTTTCTCCTCTGAGGTATCAACACAGCCTGACATGCAGGAGCAACAACAGGTGACTTTTTTGTTGTGCTGTACACCTTGTCGTATCATTGTAAAGCCCCCCCATACACACACACACACACACACACACACGCACACACACACACACACACACAAGCTCACAGTGAAGCCAAGGCTTCTGTCGACATAGCCTCCAACATGTTATCAAAGCAAAACAACCCCCCGAGGCCACCAGTGTGATTGAGGCCGGAGAAATTAGATTAACCGTCAACTTCCCGCTGCGGTTCTTGTGAGAGATCCTGCTGCCAAGCATTTGACAAGAATGTCACACAGAAACCTGGTGCCACTTTGGCAAAGCTGCCAGAACCCACCATCTGACCCCTCTCTGTTTCCGAGTGGCAACAAGTGCTTTCCATCTCCTCCGACTGCTCAACCTGTCAATCCGCTTATTCAAAAGGTTTCCCCCCTTTTCCCAGGAAAAGCTCATTTTCTCTTCCCCGTGGCCCAGTCAGTCTGTGTCACTTCAGTTTAGATTTAACTGCATCCCTGTAGGCCTGCACTAAAGCTCCTGCGGTGGGAGTTCTGTCTGCTGTTGTGGACCTGCTGTCCAATTAACACTGTAGGGGACAGGGGAATATAAAAACTACTCTCTGATGAAGAGCTGCTCCTGTGCTGTTACATCAAGACTTTACAGATTGTACTTTAGGAGTAAACTTGTGATTTGTTTGTTTTTAACTACAGACTTTGCATTATTTGAAGAAAATAATGTAGCCCCCACCTTTTACCAGAGTTTAGAACAAAAATCATCTCATGTTGGGACACGATGAGTTAATTCTGTTGTTGTAGAATCTGAGAAATAACATTTTGCACAGCCTCCCACAACATGGAGCGACCTCCTGTGATGTGTTAGATTTCTGGGTATGTGTTCTGAATAACACCCAGCTAGAACCACATCACGTTTTAGCTTAATATCTGAGAACTGGACAAACATCACCTTTTTAATCAGCTGTGGTGGTTATTTTCAGTTGGGTTGACTTCAATTCTTCATTCCTAAGTTTTAAACAAAGATCTCATGAAGCAGGTGGATGATGGGGATGACGTACAGCTACAACAGAATCTGGGAAACTGACAGAGCTGTAGCGTTTTTGTTTTATCTATGGTCACTGTAGTGACTCCAAAAGTTAACCAGCTGTGGTCGTACAATGAATGACTGCTTGTTTAGAATTTTTATTAAAATCCACCCAGTGGTTCATGAGATAGTTTGCAAACACTTACAGAGGCAAAAACATTATCATCCACCGCTGACTTTCCAATGATAAAAATTTAAAAGTGCAGTATTCATTCTTGGAAAAAGCCATTCAAGCAAGCTACATCTTAGAAAAAAAACAGTTCAAAGGCCCAGCTCCTTTCCACAGGCTCCCCCTAGAGTCACAGAAATTGACGGTTGCAGAAAATGGTAAAACACCGCCTTGTTTCACATGCACACACACACACACACACACACACACCCACACACACACACACACACACACACACACACACACACACACACACACACACACCGATTTAGTATGCTAGCATGTATAGCATTTGGTGTTTTTACAGTGCAGTTTAGCTTACATTGTTTATTCTTAACTTCTTACAAGAGCTTACCCAACAATCACGTATCAAGCTTTGTCCCTTCTGTCTGCACATGGCGGCGCAAACACACACACGCACGCACACACACACTCACTCACTCATTCTTGCACAAACAAGAATGAGACTTAGCTGAATTCTCAAACAATAACCCAGTCACCTAAACATTTCTCAACAAGAACAGAACCAGACTCTAACCAGAACATGTAAAACAACTCCTAAAATTAGATTTGCAAACAGAACAAGACATTTCCTCTGTGACAGTAGGCAGCTCAGCTAACTTCCTGCTCCACCAAGAACACGAGTTTTGTTTACAGAGGGTTTTAATGTGCAGCAGGGTGAGCCGTTGAGAGGAGCATTTCGATGGATAGGCTATGATCCAATCATAGATATTGGGGACCAGAACAATGATTGGATGAGGTTTTTTCAGGATTGTACATTTCATAGGCGATTAAAATTATTAATTATAAAAACTAGGGCTGTCAAAATTAGTGTGTTTTTAATGTGTTAATTCAAAGCCCCCTTAACGGCATTCATTTTTTTAACGCGCGATTAACGCGCAGGCTTCCGTAGTTTTGTTTTGGCCCTCCTCGTGTTCCATAGTCTGACGTAAATAAGAAGCAGGAACAAGCCATTGGCCAGCAGCAAATTCCTTTGAATCACATGTGTAAAAATGTATTAAAACCTCAAGTCAATTTCTTTTCAGGATTTCCACGGCTGGATTTTTAAGATAAAAACAGCGTTTTTAAATGGCGCGGGGACCTACGCCTACCAGGCTTTCAGTATGAGCGTAAAGCCGGCGATGACGTAACCGCTCAGAAAGCGGGTGTAAACAGTGTGTAGAAAGTGACCCGCAGCTCGGTATTTTTCTCTGGATTACGACGAGGCGGATAACCGGACGAGTTCAACCGAACATGATCGGTGGCGAAACGGAGGAGGAGAGTACAGTTTGTAAACTTTTATTGAGTATTTAATTCCTGTGTTTGAAGCGCTGCAACCAACCGGGACCTCTCAGCTGATGAGACAGCGTCATCATTCTGTCCCAATATAATTCAATAATCTACAGAAAAATAAAAAAAAAAGTGCTGCCCGTTTTGCCGCTGGAAAAAAATCTGGGAAAAATTAATTGATAGCTTACCAGAATAACTTTGTGTGTGTGTGTGTGTGTGTGTGGTCACAGTTCAGCAACATCAGCTGATTTGATTTTGGTCCATGTTGCATTATTTTTGTCTGAGTTCAATGGATTAAGAAAGCAAAAAACAAAAACAAAACAGAAGTGTTGCCTTATATTTTTGTTAAAAATAATAAGATATATTTAAAATGTGCTAAATAGGCAGAGTCCTAGTTCTTTATCACACTCTTCCCTCTGTCCTTGTTTTAGTACCACATGTGTTGATTTTGTGAGTCCTTATGGTGGAACCATATAAGGTGTTATTGTGGCGGAGGTAATGCCTAATTGCACTTTTGAATATTTTTTTTTCTGAGGAGAATACTGGACTGTATTTATCGTGTTTGTTTGGTACAGTTATAATAAATATATTTTCTTAAAAAAGTATATTTGTCCACTCCATAGTTGAAATACGAAAAATTTGAATAAGAAAAAAAAATGCAATTAATCGTGAGTTAACGATGGACACTCATGCGAATAATCGCGATTAAAAAATTTAATCGATTGACAGCCCTAATAAAAACATAACATTTTAGGGTTGCCACTGGTGTGTGAAAATTATTTCAAGCAAAATGGCAAAAATATGTTTCAGAAAAAGACTTAGGCTACGTTCACACTGCAGGTCTTGATGCTCAATTCCGATTTTTTGAGTAAATCCGATTTTTTGTGAGGCTGATCACATCTGAGTCTCTCGTTTTGGGGTGGAAACTATTTTAAAAATTATTTTTCTCCTTATACCCGCCCCAGTTAGTATTCCCTGAAAATGTTTTGGTATTAAGTTCATTCACGGAACCCCCCCGCCCCGCTGTCACGGAGACCGAGACTGGAGATGCGCTTCGCTCCAGCAGCACCTCCCGCTCTCATGCTTTCTTGTATTTTTAATTCCAAAACTTGACAGGATGTCCCACAGACCCCTGAATCCTTCTGTCAGCGCTGCTCTTCAGCGTTCCTCCTTAGAAAAGTCCTGACACGACGCTCACCTCCGCTGAGCAGTGACGTAGGAGGTGGATTTAATGCGACATGACCGTTCAGACTGCAAAAAACTCGGATAGGAGGCGGATTTAATGCGACATGACCGTTCAGACTGCAGTCGCTTTCAAAAAATGCGCATATGTGTCGCAATCAGTACTACATATTGAAACGACCTGGATCGGATTAGGAATAATCGGATCTGTGCTGTTCAGACTGTCACAAAAAAATCAGATAAGGGTCACAGGCAGGTCAACATGCAGATTTGATGTGCTTTTGCCTGCAGTGTGAACATAGCCTTAGATGGCAACTTTAACAAATCAGAGTAAATAATCCTAACATTTCTACCAGTTTGAAGGTTTTGTAGTTTGTTCTTTTCTTAAAGAGATAATGTGTAGTTTTTACCATTAATCTCTGGAAACATCCATCAAAATGTTGTTGAAAATGAATTAAATGATGCCCAGTTGATGAAAAAATATTGGCGGCTTCGTAACATATAACCATAAAAATCGGGTCTAATATACATGGGAGTGGGTCTAAGTCTCTGGGTGATGCCATATTGGATGCCATGTTTCCTTCTACGGGAGCCCGTGAGGACAAAATGCATTTACTGATTTGTAACAAATGATTGCTAAACTTTCACCATTCATAAAAGTTGTTTTAAACATTTACCTCTTCACTTGCTGCCAGTGATGAAAGGGAGTCTGATGTGCTTCTCATTTTGCTGAAGGTTGCACTCCCAGGGATTTTTGACCCTAATGGCCATCCGCTGCTAAGGTCTTACTCAAACACAAAAATACTGTTGGCTTGCAGTGATTTAGGTATATACTGCCCCCTATCGCCAGGGAAAATACACACACTTTAGTTTTAAATGTACTTACCCAGATGTCCTCTGGTGAGCTTTCTGTTCACTACAGCCACATCAGGTCTGACTTCTGCTAACATCCCAATGAGGTTGAATCTTAATAAAGCCCAATGCTTGTCTAGATCCCAGTCTGCTACAGATTGCTGCCCTGTCTCAGAGCGTAATGAGAGACCAGTTCTGCCACAGAGATTCCCTCAAAGACTGCTGGATTAGGAATTCACAGGACCCACCGCTTCTGCAAGACAGCAACCCCTCCTTTTTCTCCACAAATCAATTCTAATTTTGCTTTCCGTGTCAATATCCTGCTCGTGGCTGCTTTTGTTTAGCCTGACTTGCTGTTTCCCATCATTCAGTCTTTAGTTATTGTTACTTTGGAAAACTTCCCAGCAACATCTAAACTATTAAACAGTGGAAAAAAACAGATCTGCCTATTTATGATGTTCCTCAGCTCCTCATATCTGTTTGGCTTAATCCTTTATTCCCTCTCACACAATTAGATGGTCTGATTCATTAAAAAACTCCTGACAACCCCTTTTCTGCTTCCTGCCCTCCAACTGTTGGCTCAGTGTTCTGGTGTATTGCATTTTCTCTGGCCTTCACATCAGTTTGTCAGGTTATCAATGTGAGGGCATGTTATTGCAGCAGAGAAATTGCCTGCAGCAACATATTAAAACAGGGTCACAGGGTAGCTCTCCCCAGGGCTTCTTGTCAAATTTAGGTTTTGATGTACCGAGTATGTTTCACTTGAGGGTGAAACGTATACTCAGAATCATCTGACCAAAACGAGAGATGACGAGTCCGACTGCATCAATACATTCACTGGAGATACTTTAATTTACCTGAGAAAAATCAAACCTACAACGTTTGATGTAACTAAATGATCTTTAGCATGTGAAGACACTCGAGGAATGAGCTGATAAAAAGTGTGTGTGTGTGTGTGTGTGTTTTTAGTATAAACAGCTTGGTCTCTTCCAACTTGATCAAATCCATGTGTTGCTCATGTTTTATTTGCATTTTTCTAACTGCAGATGACGAATAAAACTGTTACATAAATTGAAAGAGAGCTGCATTTACAGTAAACACACACAACCAACTTCTACCTAAAAAATTGACTTTCAACAACTCTTTATGTTGCATCCAGTCATCTAGCTATTATGCACACACACACACACACACACACACACACACACACACACACACACACACACACACACACACACACACACACACACACACACACACACACGCACACAACGTAGACATCAGTAATCATCATAAACTGTGAGCAGGATGAAAGGACGCAGGAGTCTTTTGGGAAAGGCTGGACAGACTTAGACCTATGAAGGACATATGTAGCTTCTATCATACAGCAGAGAGTAACTATCAACCCCATAATCACAAAAGTGGCCTCAGCAAAGGCATCCAATGTTGTTTTTTTTATAGTAATTTTCTGTAGTTTTAGAGTAGCTGAGTAGAAAATTGCAGGGCATGGGCTCATAGATACGTACCTGCTCCTGTAGCCCCTCTGCTTGATTATTTTGTTTGTTGAAGCCCATCTCTGATCCTCTGACTCACCGGCTTTCATCAAATTTTCTGGATGGTGGCTTTTATCACAATAGCACTAAAAACCCCTTCTTCCCCGGGCTACGGTAATATGACACTAAGGAGACATGACAAATGGGAAAACTCAAAGAGCATGTGAACTATGATTTGGATTCAAACAGATAGCAGCGGTACGCAGCAGAACAGACCCAGAATAAAGACAGTGAAGCAGAATTATTATTTAAAAGGATTAAATCAACTGATGCAAAGCGGAAGTAAAGTCTCTTTTGAATGACTTAGTTAATAAATGATGCACCTATCACCCGTTTTGGGTATGCAGCATCGAATCAGTCTGCTTATGAACCGTAAGATGAAAGTGTAGTGGAAAATAAAGTTAGGAAGTCATTTTTGGCATGAGGCAACTCTCCACATGAGCAGGACTTCGTGTGAAACATAAAATGGGAAAACAACAGGCAGATCAGGGCAGATGCTGAACTGGTCGGTTCTTTTGAAGAAGCAAAACTGGAAGGTAGAAATTTCATTTTATGTTCCAACCGTCACTTAGTCGTGAGCTTTGGGCAATGACTAAAAGAACAAAACTGGAAATACATGCTGAGGTATGGGGTGAGATGCTTGGACATCTGGGGGGGACTCAGAGTAGAGCTGCTGCTCCTCCACGTTGAGATGAGACAGCTGATTGGTTCAAGCATTTGGTCAGAATGACCCATGGACACCTGCTAGGGGAGGTGTGTTTGAGAGGTAGGGGACCTGGCCAGAATATAATCAAATATGAGGCCAGCAGCGAACAAACCAGCACAACAAAGCTCATTTCATAACGTGAAACGCATAAACGATGTCTTACCGTTGACGAGTCGTGTTATAATCCGTGTTACGGGAGACAAAACTCCGATCGGTTTGTGTATTCCATCTTCACAACAGCATAAGAGCCGATGCCTGCTGTTAGCTTGCTTTGTCCCAACTCAACAACAAACGAGGGCGCCATTACGCACGAGGCTCGGGCTCGTACATACACGGTTAGATCCCGTAGGTCACTGCCAGGTCGGGTTCAGTTATAACTTTTGTTATTTTGGAGCAAGACTGCTTCCTTCCACCAATGAACGCGCTCCTCAGTCCCGCGTGCGTCCGACACAGCCGAAATATCACGTGTGATCTCGCGAGAAAATATGCCCTTCACAAAAAGGATTAAAAAAGCACATTTTTAATTTATTTTTCCAATACAATTTATTTTAATGGTCTAAAAGACTATAATAGGATGTAGATATCCACGGTGTTATAGGTGATGACTCCTTTAATATATATTAAAGGAACACTTGGCAGTTTGGGCTTGCTTTTAGCACCCCCTAGTGTTCATTAGAGAAAGTGAAACTTATCTCCTCGCTGAATCTAACTGCTGAAATGTCTCCTCAGCCTTCATTAGTGTCTACAGGAGCGGTTCATCACTAAATCACACAAATCAGCTGTGTTCATGATCTAAAACATGCAGGAAACATGCTGGAAGCAGACTGCAGAGCCAGGCATGTCAGCCTCTATGGCAAGCCGTTTTAACATTTATTAAGCAGACTGGATATGTATTCCAGATATCTATAATTATATTGTTTCTAGCAGAAATAAACATTCCAGATATCCATAATAACATTCCTACTGTCCACAATGAACATTTCAGAGATGTGAAATGTAATTCTTCCTAGGACAAATGATAGCCAGAACCAGAGTATGTGAGCATATTTTACGTTAAAATGGCCACCCAATAACATCTCACCAGATATCCTGAAAATCTTTTTAGATGTCTAAAAATACATTGTTGCTAGTCATAAATTTAATTGTGATATCTCAAAGTGTTTTAACTAGTTGAAATATAAATTAAGGATATCCAAAATGCACTCTGAAGTTGCAAGTGCAGTATTCTGGCCACAGAGGGCGGTGGGGGTCTGAGTGACATTTCATTAACCCTGTAAGCGGTCATTTTAGCACATACTGGCTCAAGAACATGATTTTAAAATATGAAAAAGTTGCATAGTATGGCTTTAAATCAAGGTTAAAAAGAAGAACCTACATTGGCTTTTGTTATGATCCGTTAAAACCAAAACTTTGGTAGTCACAAGAAACCCTAAACCCAGGGATTAGAGCGTCCAAAATATTACGTTAGGGGTCTGGGTGGCATTAGTTGGATAGGGAAGTATACGAAGGTAATTGTTGAATCATTTAAAGAATTTTTATATTAATTGTATGATGCCTTCATGGTTGGTTTGATTGTTTTTGAAATACTGAAGAGATAGTTGGTAACTAAAAATATCAAGTTGTTTAAATGTTTCTATTTTTTGTAAAAAAAACTAAGAGTGGTAGGATGTTCACTTTCTCTACAGCTGATTCCAACCTACCTAATTATTACATCACACCACAGGAATGACGCAAAAGGGTTTAAAGGGAGTTACAATCTGTTTCAAGTGAAGAGGAGACTGTCTGGTGGAGTAAACATGGAACTTTTTGATAAAGGATGAGATTTCCAGTGCCAGAGGAGCCCAGGACAATGGACACACGCTCTGTCCCAGCAGCTCTGTCTCAAGAATACCTAATGCACTGCTTTGCTGGAGAGGAACCAGATAATAAAGCTCAGCCAGGATCAGTGAAGCCAGCCTCCTCTGACGCTACCCCATTGTCGGACGCCTCGCTCCCAGGGAGTCGCTGCACGTTATCAGCGATCATCAAAGGCCCTGTCAGGAAAGTGTGGAACTGGGGCTTGCACAGGCTGTTCGAGACGCAAGACACATTCAAATGAGACAGGCTTATTAATTCTTCAAAAGCCACATGGCTTCCTTTTCCCCAGGACTCATTTTGGTACATTTAAGGTTGATAAAAGCTCGGCCAAGAAAGTCTCCCGTCTCTTTTTGCTGTCTCCCTTTTTCTTTTTCACACATACATCATACATAATGCAAGCACATGCATTTAGCTGATCTCAAGAAGATATTACTTGCTTCAAAATAGCTGTCATGTTTCAAAGGCTTTGTTACAATGGAAATAGGGTCATGTCAGCGTAGAAATCCAGAGTTAAAAGCTCACACTTTGGTTCGTATATATCGTCTCTTTGCCATGCCTGAACTTCCTCTGTTGTTAGCTGGGTCAGATGGGGCTAAGCGCTACATTTTCAAAGATATAAGCATTTATCAAAAGAACTAGTGCAAAAAAGCACATTAGTATTCATAAAAATCATGTCCAGAAACATAAAAAAACATAATTTTCTTAGTTGTTGAGCTTCTTCTGATGTTATAGCTTTAACTAAACTGTTACGATGTGGAGAAAACGAGGATGTTAATTCTGGAGAATTAAAGAATTTTTTGTTCCATTTGACAATAACGACACAACAAAAAAGGGTCAAAGAGGACAAAGTTTTATAATTTATTACAACTTTTTTCCCTTTTTCTCGGCATTGCTCTGCATCGTGTTATATGTGCAACATCAAAGCTTTAATTATCTTAATTACCCCTTCAACTGTAAGCAGGGCGGCTCCTTGAAACAGAAGGATATTGTGAGTGTTTCCATTGCAAAACTAGTCATTGAAATGCATCAATTATGTTATATGAGAACCTTAATTGGTGAATTCATGGTTATCAAGGGGCCTTCTTCATTATAATTCAAGAGGCTTCTGCATGGTGGCCATACTTCCACATAATGAATGTAATGCTTTTCCTCCTTCAGTGCAATAACTAATTGCACCACCACACTGATCAGCCTCATTCCACCAACCAGCACACACTCAGAATTAATAGTCTTTAGAAATGAAACCCTGGATATGAGAAAAACTGTTGTTTATGTGACAAAAGACACAATGTTCCACCTAAAAAGATTCTGGTATTGATAATATGAACACAAAACAACACATCAATCCATCCATTCATTCTCTTCCGCTTATCCGGAGTCAGGTCGCGGGGGCAGCAGCCTAAAGAGAGAGGCCCAGACTTCCCTCTCCCCATCCACTTGGGCCAGCTCCTCCGGGGGAATTCCAAGGTGTTCCCTGGCCAGCTGAGAGACATAGTCCCTCCAGCGTGTCCTGGGTCTTCCTTTTGGTCTCCTCCCAGTTAGACGTGCCTGGAAAACCTCACCAGGGAGGCATCCAGGAGGCATCCTAACCAGATGCCTGAGCCACCTCAACTGGCTCCTCTCGATGTGGAGGAGCAGCGGGTCTACTCCAAGCTCCTCCCAGATGACCGAGGTTCTCACCATATCTCTAAAGGAGAGCTCAGACTGTCGTTTGTGTTTAGGCATCAAATGGCAGTCTATAGTACCCATCGTTTGGAGTCGAGAGATGACTATTGCTCCAACTGAGGAGTTCATAGTCCTGCTGTCACGTGAGCAACGGTGTGGGGGTGTGATTGGGAGGACAGACCTGCCTGATTTGAGCATGAGTGGTGTTTTATTATTGGGCTTCTGTACAGGTTACAGTTTGGCCATGGCAAGCACCAGAGCGGCCACGGCTGCTGGTCGATGATCGACTTTATAGTCGTATCATCTGACCTGCAGCAGTATGTGTTGGACATTCGGGGTTCAGAGAGGTGCAGAGCTGTCAACCGATCCCCACCTGGTGGTGAGTTGGATCAGATGGGAAAGGAAGAAACCACTTAGACCTGGTAGGACAAACATATAGTGAGGGTCTATAAAGAATAGGCCATTAGGTTTATAACTTCCACCTCTGACAGAGCTTTGTCCGGGACATTGAGACCAATTGGGGCTTGTTTGTTCTGCAGTTGCTGAAGTGGCCATAACAAGATGTTACAAGGTTACTGATGAAAGGACGAACAACGTAACATCTGGTTCTTCCTTTGGCCAACAGCCTAAACTGCTAATTAGCAATCCTCCAATGTATTTGGCTAAATTTAAAAATAGAAAAAAAAGCTCATGTTCATGAACCCCATCTGAACTTTATGCATAATCTGAAGAGTATTTAAATATTTTCTATTTTCTACAGATTGGATATTTGAACTAATATCAAGACCTGCCAAAAAGGCACTAGCCTTTGCAATCAGACCAAGTAGGTTAGACTAATGCAGTTGTCTTTATCTTTGCCTTCCACAAACTATTATACACAAATTCCACTTTATTTAAAATTCAACTGCTTGAAATTTTACATAAACTAAAAACTCTGAGCATAACACAACCCTAGGTCTTTGTAAACAAAGCTTTAACTGGCCTTGACCCTCAGTATATAGGTGGTATGTTAGCTAGTTTTACATTAGCAGGATTAATTAGGTCCAGAACCAGAGGGAATTCAATCAACCCTGCTGAATTAGTGCTCCGATGTAATGAAATGAATCTGAGACGGACACCAAATTTACATATTTTCAAAGGTCAAAAGTTGTTTTTTAGTTCATGGTTAAGTTCTATTGTTGGTATGTTATACTGGCTCTTATCAACATTTCTGTATTTTCTCAAAATCTCTTAAATCTCAAAAGTTTCAGAGCAGTTTATGCAAATGTTTTTTAGTAAATCTTAGCATCACTGCATCAAATTTGCATTGCATTTTATTGCATTGCATCTTTTCTTTCTATTCCTTTCCTGCAGTGTTGTGTAACATCAGTGAAAGTTCGGTTTGCAACTTTTAGCTAGCTTTGGCACTTCCAGTGCAGCCTGGAGCACCTCCGGCAGGAATATCATAGCATTTCTGCCTAATTAACTATAACAACCTTTGGGATTTGATGTAGATCTTGGCTCTGCTTGAAGAAGCTGTTGGCTCATCAATCTAGTTAGCGCTAAATGGTCATAATCTTTTGTCAGAATTACATTTCAAAATATATTACTCACCCTTTTAACATGAAAACAACACAAAATACATATTATTTGTAAAAATGTTATAGATGAAAGATTATTAAGAAGCTTCTGTTAACTCCCTTGATCCATTCATCCATGCTGTGTGTGAGTTTGACCTCACTGAGCTCCGGCACGTCATCTGGCCTTTACAGTCTCTCTTTTGTTAAAGATCTGGCTAAAGCTGCAGCAGGGGGTGGCGCGGGGCACAGCTCTATGTGTCGTGTTTTAGACTTTCTGTCTCTGGAACTGAAATGTTACTTTCTTCCAATTTGCTGATTTCACCTTTTTGTAGTGGAACAGAAAATATAGCAAAATGGAAACATGCTGCATGTTTTAATTTCTGTTCTAAAGCTTTATCTGCTCCTTTCACTTGCTTTTTTCCTTTTGGGTGGAAACAGCCAGGGCCGTGTTCTAACCCTGTTACTGTTACAGAAACTCCCATCTTATTAAATCTACTAAGGAACCAGTAAGTCTGTTGAAAAATACCCACTGAAGGATGCCAACTACTGTGTTTCCCGGCCATTGCAGAAAATGTGTTTTTGGAAGAATAAATTTGACTATTTTGCTGGAATCCCTGTTTAAACATTTTTATATGTTTTACTTTTTTGATCATAGACAGGACTGAAGATTGATTCAGTGCATTCACTGAAACACCTTGAAGAGTAAAATTCTCTCTTTGAGAAAAGCACGATCAGTATTCTCATCTGTGCAGGTTGTTTTACGTCTCTTTTATGTCTGGAACTTGATATTTAGGAGTAAACAATACTAAAGTTTTGAAAAGTATTTGTAGAGGAAACATTTTACACATTGGAATAAACTTAAAAAGTTAAAGCTCAGTCTGAATAGATTTAATTTGCAAAACATGAGTTATCTAAGTGGCTGTGCAAGCAATAGTATTTGTATTTTAAGTTTAATGTTAGCTCCAAAACAATAATAAAAATTTTCATTTTTGCTTTACAAGCATACTCTGAATTTGTCTGGCCTTCTAACCGAGGCAAACGCCCACTCCTTTTAAACTCCAAAACATCTGGTGTGGTTTTAAAGTCAATTCAAGTGTACACATGGTAGAACAAGGGCAAAACACAGGGGAGGTGTGACACCAGATATGCCTCCATGATGATCAATTATGAACCCCACCGGTTTTGTGAGACTGCATCCAACAATATATTTCTACACAGTCTTATTCCAAGAGTCAAAAACACATTTAATGCAAAGCTACTACCTGCTGGGACCCCAAGACTATAGCAGCTCTTCTATGCTTTTATAGCCGTCTGTCTGTTGTTCAAGACTGTCACATCCTCTCCACCTTCATCATCCACACACACCTCCAACCGCATATCCTCAGCCTAGAACTCCATTTCCCATCATCCCCCTCTCACGGGCATTCCTCCTGCATCATCACTGTCATCGATAAAAGCAGGAAGTATTCACCACCACCTCACTCAGTCATCGATTCAACGATCCATGTCACAGACTCAAGCTACCCAGCTCTTCCTTCGAGCCTTCTAGCTCTCCATCGGAGCTTCCCGGCTCTTCAGGCTTTTCGCCTTTCTCTTAAGTAAGTCAACTCTTACTTTATGGAACAACGCCGCGCTCCCATTTGGGTTCTGCGCTGTTGTTCCTAGATAAACTGTGTGCTAGCAGCCCCCAACGCTCGTTCCTTCCACAGCTGGGTTCTCTAACCACGCTACACTCTCACACTACTGACGTTGGTCGTGTGAGAGGCTCACAGATTTGTGACAAAGACTGATCAAGCAGGTAAAAATGTTTTTAAATAGTGGTGTCTGCATGTGTTTTACATTAAAGTTTGAATGTTACAAAATATGTTATTTGATGTATTTCTCACCTTAATTGGGATTAAATCTTTAAATAATGGCATATATTTATTCTATCGTGATAAAAGTATTTTTAGTTAGTTTAAGTTTTAATAACCACTAAAAACAGGTAAACTTTGTAACCTGCTGATGTAAAATGGTGCCTGTAGCTACTTTAAAATGTTTCCAACTCAATAAAGAGCTGTGGTAAACAGTTTTAGTACATTTTAATATTGACAACAAACAATGTGATTTAGATTTTTCTATAGGATCTTTTGTGACGTCAATGTTTATGTTTTTTGCATTGCATCATGGGACCTGGGTGGCAACAAACAGCGTATTTTGCCTATAATTTGATTGCTTTGCACGTTTGGAGGAGGATTTAGCGAAGCAGATGGATCATTCTTGCTGTGTGGTTGATCGTTCGGCCCGTGGGAGGCTTGATAACAAGTTTAATTGGAATTTCCTCTGTAAAGAACCGCGAAATACGAAATAGATGATTGCGGGTGACCCGACTGTCTGAAGAAAGCCTGGATTCCTGCAGCAACGGAGTTTGTGCGGTTCATTTGTTCATGGTAAGTGCTTGTAACTAAGTATTTGTTAATAAGAGAAGCCGTTTTTAAAATATTCATCTTCGTGTAGTTTTATATCCACGGAGTCATTTAGTTTTCGTGTTCTGATTCAGGCGTCTCAGCCCGCGATTGTTATAATAATAAATAAATGAATAAGTAAAAAATATCAACACTGATTGAAGACTTACCCGGTTTTGCAGTCGCTGTGAGGATTTATCCACCCACAGGTGATGTGAATCATGCTGACTCCGCTAGCCGGCCGGTGCCGACTTCAGCACGACCACGGCTTTACCGAAGTCACGGCTTCCTGTTTTGCAGAATAGTTCAGCCAAACTTTCCTTGAAATGCAATAATCATAGACCTCCAGACGTTTGAAAGCCTTTAACTGTTCATGAGTGAAGGGTCCAGGGCTTTCTGTTGTATAGGAATAAACGTCTCCCCAGCAGCGTTGTGGAGAAAACGCCGGCGAATCAGATCAACGTTTTCCCTCATCCCAGAGCTCAAACAGGCTTTAAATAACTTTATTTTTGTCTTCATTACATATTTTAAGCTTCTCCCTAACCCTCCTCCTGTCTTTAGACCTTAAAGTGTTTATATTTTGGGGATTTCGCCCGTAAACTCGCGTGAAAGTGTACGTCGCGTATTGATAGCAGGCTGTCTTCTGCCACACAGCCACTCGCGCATGCGCACAACGATGAAAAAATATGTCAACAAAGATCCTCCTATAGTTTAGGAGCCCTAAATAAAACCATGATGGTGAAAACCTAACAACGTGCATGTCAGACATAACTAACAACTGCTGTTCGATTGCTTGCTTTTTCACCCTTTCTCGCCAGACTGAGAGAAGTTTCCTTTAATGCCACATGCATATCCTTTATTAGCTTCCTTTCTAAGGCTAATAGTTGGTGTGAATGCAAAACAAACGATTTATAACACGTTTTATTACACTTTTTAAACCATCATGTAGTTAGATAAATGTAGTGTAGCTGCTGAGAGGTCATGAGAAGGTAACAAACCCCTCGAGTGTGCTGGTTAATGGATTCTGGGACTCTCTGAGAATCCCACTGCAGGAACAGATGACAATTACACAGGTTGTTTCTTTTGGGCACAAAGCCCAGATGAGTTGTTCTGCAAAGGTAGAAGTGGTTTCCAGCAGGTTAGAGGTTAGCATAAGCTGCTCTGGACCACCGGAGCCCACTGACTCTGAACAGCAGGGTCAGCTGTGGGACTGCAGAGACCCTCTGTGCATTGAAGAAGAAAAGTATATTTAGGAGTGTTATTAACATGGAAATGTAAGATTTGATCAATGCCACGCAGTGCAATGTAGAAGTAGATTTAAGGAGATCATTTTCTTCTAGGACTGTCTGCAGACCAGTGTCTAGCTCTGAGTAGTTTTCTGCCCAGTGGTTCATGAAATTTCTTTCATTAACAATCACAAGCACACACAGACAAAGATTTTTATATTCCCCTTGGCTAGTTGTCCACATGCTGAAGTGCTTTTAGTGGCTGAGCATCCTGTCTGGAAACGTTGTGTGCAGTGTTGTAGCACGAAGCTTTGGGCTTGCATTAGGTTGTCCTGTTATCTCCTTGTTCTGACAACAGAATATGAGCGGTGCACTTTTGTGTTTGCACAGCAAAGGCAGAAAGACAAAGTAATTTCAGCATTATCTCCACTTGTTATGTTTGCACATATTATCTGTTTGTTGTTACTATACCGAGTACAGAAGTGTCAGCAGGTGCAGCAGAGGTTACTGCTGCACGGCTTTATCCACATCTAGCTGGTAGCATCAGGGCGAATACGAGATGTTTGCTTCAACACAAATGCACTACAATTTGTGTTTGTTTTTTAAGCAAGTTGCTTTTCCCACACAGGTTAAAACAACGGTTCTGTGCTGATTTTTATTTTTTTGTCTGTGCTGCCAATAAAGTTGTGCAGACTCTAGTTGGCGAGAAAGGAGAGTTTGCACATGAAAGCAAAAACTCTGAAAGTCAAAACAAGTGCCTTAGACATGTTTTAAAGTATTTACCATGTTTGTGTAAAAACGGTCGACTTTTTGTGTTTTTTATTTTCTTACCATTGGAGAATTTTTTAGTTTATGTCAGTACCAGAACTATATGTGTGAACCAGACTAGGACTGCTTTATATGTAAAAATAGACACACTTATTTGGACGATAAGAATTTTAATGCAATTTCTCACTGAGTTGGGAAGCACAGTTTTATTTTATCTCTGCACTCCACAGTGCAGATCGTCAAAATAAGACCATTAAAGCTGCTTTAGTGAATCTACAGAACAAGCTAGGTTTTGAATGCAAACACTCACCCCTCCCCTCAGGTATCTTCCCTGAGACGCTTCTGCCGGAACCGGAAACCTGTGATGCCAGAGGAAACGAGGTAGCGCTAAACACCAGTCGCCGTTTTCTAGGTCGAGCGGAGAACCTCTCACACCAGTGGTGTTCTGTTGATAAATACGTGAGTGTGGAATGAGTGGAGGACCCAGGGAAGTGCAGAGGTTCAGCGAGACCAACAACCAGATGGTCCAATAGTTGCTTTTGGTCTGAAACGTGTTATTGGTGGAGGTTTTTAGACAAATGTGAGAGAACCACTTTATTATTTTTCTTTATCTCCACAATATATATATATATATATATATATATATATATATATATAATATTTATAGCTATACTGTGTTAGAACGTTGTTAAGGGGCATGAAACATATGTTTTAAGCTAATTTGATTTTCAAATTTTCCTTAGCTACTATAAATGATGCCCTGAACCTAGAAAAAGTCTTCCTGCAGTTAGGATCTGTGTTCACTTTACCAACATTTTTCATGCTTTTTCATGTTTTTATATATAAATACCTTCAGAATTATTTATCACCAAAATATCTCTACAAATGTTTTACAAGAGAAGTTGTCTAATGACTCATGCTTAGCCTTTGGAAGTGAGGGTCATTCAGAGGACAGAACATCAGTGCACGATGTTTACTTTTAAAATGTTTTTCTCATTGTTAGGAGTTGAAAATAAAATGTAAATACAAATTAAATTAATTTCATAACCCAACCCAGACCTAAAGATGGACCCATACAGTAACTTGGCACATGTCACACGTGTGTGTGTGTGTGTGTGTGTTATAAATGACCACACCATCATCTCAGCACAGCCTGTAATTACGCTTTAATGAAGTCTTTCTGTACATTATGAATGAGTCTCTATACATGCTAGTGTCTCTCAGAAACGTCATCACCTTGCTACTGCAGTGAGATTACTAATCTGTATTCCATATTCATAATTTTGTGCAGCAAATGGAAAACTGCATTAGAACTTCTAGACCAAACAAATTTGCTGACATACTAATGAAGCTGCGTCCTCAGCACAAACACAACTTTCATGCCTCCAGCATGTAAACTGCAGCACGATTCACGGAGCTCAAAACATTCTTTGATTTGAGAAGCTGGGGGGCTCCAGGGTGGAGGACTACGTCTCTTCACTCAAACAGATAATTGTCTCCTTCTTACCCTGAGAGATTGGTGTATTTCTAGGACCTCTACTTGGTACTCGTCCCCCTCTCCCGCTCAGCGCGAGATGTCACAGTGGTTTGCCATAATTACTTTTGCTGATAGAGGTGAGAGAGGACATTTGCATCAGATGAGCCGCCGAGAGGTTGAGGTCCCCCCACTCGTCATACGCAGCTTTTAATGTCACCGTAATCTCTAAAGGTTAGCACCGGCACCGCCGTGGTATATCTCAGCAGCTAGCTGAATCAGTGCTTTGGAAATAGGTTTGACATTGAGTTCGGCTACCACACACACACACACACACACACATACACACTGCTCAGCACAAAGCAAATACAAAGAAAACATTTGTAGAGAATCTTCTCTCGTTCTTTATGGCACGTCTGAACCAACATTTCAGACTATGATTAGCAAGGTCAGGCTGTGATATCAGAGTCCCTCCTTCTACAGAGAATGAAACGCAGCTCAGTCAGGGCTGACTTTCATGTTTTTCTTATCTCCAACAATACCTTGTGTGGGTTTATTGTGAACAAGTGTTTTGAGCTTTTAAATGACTTAGAGACCTTTTGTTATTTAAAAAAATATGTGAGTTCAGAAAAATCTAAATATGGGAAAAATGAATTTTGCAGAGAAAAAAAACATGAAAAGAAAATTGAAAAGGAAAAAGAATAGCAGTAGCTCAGGAGGTAGAGCGGGTTGTCTAGTAATGGGAAGGTTGCAGGTTCGATCCTGGCTCCCACCAGAGAATGCTGCTGTTGTGTCCTTGGGCAAGACGTTTAACCTGCCTTGCCTGCTGGTGGTGGTCGGAGGGACTGGTGGCACCTGTGCATGGCCTCGCCTCTGTCAGTGCGCCCCAGAGCAGCTGTAGCTACATTGTATCTCATCCCCACCAGCGTGTGAATGTGTGTGTGAATGGGTGGATGACTGATTGTGTTGTGAAGCGCCTTGGGGGGTTGTAGAACCCTAAGACAGAACTATACAAATACCATTTACCATTTAAAAAACTATGTTACAGGGCTCTGCAGTGAATTATATGCATGATAAAAGATTATGAAAAGTTTTTTTAATAATCTAACAAAGAACTAAACTCCTGATGGAGGAAATATATGCTAGGACCTGGCTACTGAGGGCCACTATACAGCATGTTTTAGGCGTTTCTCTTTTTAACACACCTGGTTTGAATGATTTAACGATTAACAGCCTTTGTTTTTGTGTTCTTGATAATACACGGAGTAAAGTTTGTTTATTTACCTGACAGTTTCGGCGCTCATCTGACGCCTTCCTCAGAGAGGTGGTGATGTCACTTCCTTGCTGTTTTATCAGCGGGCAGTAGAGGATGATGTGGCCCTCTACTGCCCGCTCCAACCTTGTCGATGACCACGTCCCATATGTGATCCAGTGTGTACACTCCTTCATCTCTATTCATGTTAGGCCACGTCTCCTGATCTCAATCATCCATGGTTTGTATTTTTGTTGTTCTGTTGTGATGATCCTTGTGTCCATTATGTGGTTTTCTCTGCTGCAATGATCTGTTATTGCTGATTTCTTTACTGTGTTTTATGCTTCTTGTTTTGCTGCTCTTGTGTGTCTTTTGCTCGTTTCCTTTTCACATTCCTTCTTATGGTCAAGTTTTCGTATGTTGAACTGGCGTCTCGTCTCTCCTATATATGTTTTTTGTCAAAGTTTGCATGGTATTTTATATATTACTCTGCATTTTTGTTCTGTTGAATTCTGTCTTTGGGGTGTACTAGTCTTTTTTTGATTGTCATGTGTGGTTTTGCTGGTGTGTTTAAATTGTGTTTTCTCATAGCTTTTCTTATTTTTCTGTTTTTCCTTTTATGCTTGGCAAGGTTATGGCTGGTTTGGCTCGGTGTCTTTTCTTTTCGTGGTTTTGTGTTTTACTTCATTTTTGTTTCTTGTCGTAGATTGTTGTCCTTTTTTAATTGCCCCTGTTGGGTACCCACAAAGCGCTGAAACTGTCAGGTAAGTAAACAAACTTTGCTACTCTGTGTATTATCAAGAACACAAAAACAAAGGATATAAAACAACACGGAAAGAACGTAACGAAGATAATTTACAGGCTTTTGTAGAAATTGAAACCCTGCTGAAGAGGTCATTTAAACCCTAAATTAAGAGTGTTGGAACAGGAAAACAACTAACATGAATGTTAGGGACTATGCACGCTCCAACTTCCGCATTTCACATAAGACCGCACTCCTATGTCTGATTGCTATAGTGGTCAGTGAAGCTGAAACATGGCTGAGAGTTTGGAGTTCACCCGGTGCTTCCTGGAGGTTAGTTGCTTATGGCTTTTTGGTCGGACGTGTTATTGGTAGAGGGTTTTTTAAAAAAATCGAGAGAACCACTTTATTCTTTTTTTTTCATCTAAACAAAGAGAAAATTTGCCTTACATCATTGATTGTAACTTTTGGTAGCTCCAGGAAGCACCGGGTGAACTCCAAACTCTCAGCCATGTCACTCACCGATGACGATGACAACCGGACATAGGAGTGCGGTCTTATGTGGAATGCAGAAGTTGGAGCGCCCATTGAGGACCATGATTGGACATGACTGGTTTACATGATTGATTACAAAAAACAAAAAACACACATTTCAGATCTGCAAAAAGAGCCAGTATAGGGACTCTAGAATGATGAAAGTGCGTTTAGGCCTACATGTGCGCTTGCAGCCTCCTTAAAATGGGATCTCTAGATTATGTTTTCTAAAGTATTGCTCATTCATTGTTGACCTGAATATTTCTGAATATAATTATTTTTCATGACATTGCAGAGCTCACTTTAAATATGATCCCAAGTTCTTAAAACATACTCATATGTCATGAGTGCATAATAAGTTAAGAACTAAGGTGACTGTTGAGGCTTGGTGCTCGGCACTTATGCAAAAAGCTCTTTAGAGAAACGTCCTCAGGAATAAAACAAGTCCTTCTTTTGAACTTACTGAGGTTACGAATCCACTTCTATAATAATGCACAGACTGGATAGATTTAAAACATGAAATATGTTATTTCGTCAGTGACACCAACACACAGTGAACACGTATTCAAGCATTTTGCTGGTAACAGAGGTGATAAAAAGAAACTAAACGGCTACGGCCTTGAATCCACTCAGCATCTGAAGAGTGGGACTGCAGTAAAGAAAGACTGCGTCTTTGTCTTTGTGCTATTATATATTTTATTCCTCCCAGTTTCCCACTCTGAGAGAATTATTCTGCTTTCCATAGCCTCCAAATCCCATTCCTCCCAGAGCATATGCATCTGCTCATCACACTTTCCTCATTCTCCTCTTTCTTTCTCTGTTTTTCTCCAGTTTCTCAGATTCTGGTGACATTTTCATAGTGCCAGATCTTTGCCTGGAGACTTGTGCCCACACCTCTCCACCCTCCCCGACATACACACAAAGCAGATGTGCACTCTCTTCGCCGTGAGCCAGGCCCCTCTGTGCTCGTCTACCTCGGAGAAGCAGGAGCTTGGCACAGAGCGGAGGCTCCGGTGTATTCTATGCTCCGCCTGCCAATGCTGCTCTTTTGATCTGCAGCCAGCTGATGACAGATCTACATTAGGCTCATCGTCTTCCGTGCATTCGCTCCACTTCTCCTCTCCTCTCTTTACTGACTCTGGAGCAAGATGCTGCTCGGAGTCCACGAGCATCGGTGGGAATCGACATTCCCGGGAGGTCGGATCAGTGAGTCTCTCCGCATACCAAACAGAGAAATCTGGAGTGCTGAGTGGGTTTCCAGAAGGCAGAAAAAAACAATGTGGGAGTAGACTTAAGATAGCGCCAAATCAAAAACGAAAACCATGGAAAAGGCTCTGATGTTTACAAGCAAGTATCTCACATTTGGAGATTTTGTAAAATATTGCTTCCATTTTTTTTTGTTGTTTAGTTTTTTCTTGTAACCCATCTGGCCCAAACCTGCCTTCTAGCAAGACTGTTTCACACAAACACACAAAAACACTGTAACTGGAAACAAAATGCATGTTAGCATCATTTATAATAGATTTCTGTTGAATTTGGATCCAAATAAAAGCCACAATTCTGAGTGTCTAACGCCAGAAACAAAACACTAGATGACTCACAACAGATGGTATTTCACAGAGATGTATTAGTCTCAGAACAAAACAAGTTTAGTTTTTATGTTGTTGTTTTAATTATTTTAGAAAATTAGTTCCAATTAAAAGTTGGATTTTATTTGTTTTGCAAACGACTGGGCTTAAATTAAAAAAAGTCTGGCAAACCTCGTTCAGAATGGAAAAAGTAATTAGAAAATTAAAGGATAATAAAGATTATTGGATTTTGGGGAGTCTGAATATTGATTTTGCAATATTTCTGCAATATGAAAAAATCAATTAAGAAAACATCTGAAAACTGGAAATTGCATTTAGCTTTTTATTATTGTATTTGAAAACATCCAGTTTGACTAAAGCATGAGGTTTCCATCCATCCCAGTGATCATTGGAAAGATATTTAGTAGGGATGTAAGAAAATATCGATATGGCAATATATCGTGATATTTTTTCCTGCGATATTATATCGATATTCGAATTTTTGGAAGAATTTACATGCAACCATTTGTGTATTATCTTTTGGTGCAATTCAAATGCTAGTTGGCAGCTGAGACTGCCTTTTTTTGTTTATTTTTAAACTACTTCTGATAATGCAGATGTTAATTACTCCTTTTATTTTTTATTTAAAGAGCAATGGGTTTTGTTACCACCATTGAAATGTAAATCCCTCTATTATGGATCAGATACTTCATGTTAAACATGTTACGTTTCAGTTTGGACTGTTTATTAAATTTTCCTACAATAAATTCAGTCTAAAAAATCGCTAATATCGTCGGACTGAATATATCGCAATATATCGCGATACGTATCGTATCGCCAGAACTTTACCAATACACATCCCTAATATTTAGTATAGACCAATCATCTTATATATTATATTTGACAAGTAAACAAATACTAATTAATAGTCTTAACCTTTTACACTAATCATAACTTCTACTATATAAATACTGTGTGACTCACTATTAATTGGACAATAACAGTTTACAGTGTATTGTTTATGGTTTTATTATGATGCAGCTGATGAGTACCACTAAAAAGCAGCACGCCGACAGAGACGGAGAGCAATGGCAAACAGCTGCTGATGAACACAGTGACGGGCAGAGATGGAGGCTCGCTGTCAGAAAAAAAACACAACCAGCTGTTATTTCAGAGGAGATCATCTGCTTATTACGGCACTACCCGGCAGGAATAACTTGCCTCTGCATTGTTTAGAAGTGAGGCGGCTTTAAGACAGGCGCGACTTTGTGCTGATGGGTGAAAACTGTGCTTTTGTTTTTTATAACTGGTGTTTTCAATCATGTATTTCCAGGCACTGTGACTGAGAATGCAATTTTGACAATGAAAGGAGGAAAAGTGTTTGGCTGGAGCTGTTTGCTGCTACATAGCTGCACTTTGATTCGTTCGGGCACAGCCCTTTGTGTGGGCTGTAAATTGGCAATCAACCTGTCACATTACCATTCAAACGGTCTCCGCCCTGCTCCTGTCAGGAGGTCTTGGCCTTTCTCGGAGGACGGGAGAATGCTATCATGTTACATTCTTATAGGTCATTTCATGTGTTTCTGCAGCTGATGGAGAGAACTGCGCTCACACACGTCTGCTTTGTGTTTCACCGGTGTAGGTAAGATGAAGGCCTTTTATTCTTTTGCGTCATTGCTTGAGTTTCCCCCGACGCGGGGGCAAAGGAGGAATGAGCGCATCGGGATACGTGAAAGCGACGGTGCAAATGAGACAGAACAAATGTGAGCGTAAACACGGGAGTCAGGGCGAAGGAGGGCTCAAGAGGGGAAGCGAATGATGGCAGCAACGCGTTCGCTGTGAATACCATATGAGCCTAATGCCGAAACACTCATAACTCAGCATTCGCACTCGGTGGCTGCACGGCTGTCTGCAAATATCATACATTATCACTGCATCTATTGAGAAACAGCCTAAAAATGTCAGCTGAAATACATGCACGCCTTTTTCTCAAGGCTTCTACGAGTCTGCTGCTTTACAATTCAACAGGCGGGCAAATGTCAAACAAAGCGTTGTATGGAAATGACTAATTTGACCTATATCAACTCATTCTTTTCCCACTAACATGGCTCACTCTGGTCTTGTACCAGACTCACTTTATAATATGATGTACCTTAATGGGGACTTTAGGGCAAAAAAAAGAAGATGACATTCAATAGGATGTTAAAGACAAGGATGTATGGACGGTGCAGGCTTGCTTAAATAAATAAATAATAAAGTCAACAGACATCTACAATCCTCCTATAGACAAAAGTACAGAGGGCAGATTAAAGGTCGGAGGTCATGAGCCTCACAGCTTTTATCTGGGTTTGGAGGCTGTTCAGTCTGCCTGAAGAAAAAAGGGTGAATAGTTCATGGGATGGATGGGTGGGGTCTATCATGTTATTAACCCCTCTTCAATCAGCCTAAGACCAGTTCACAAACCAGAAATTCCACCTTTCATGGTATTGCATCAACAATATTAATGAAACGTATTTACTTCTATATAAAAACATAATACAAGAACCATTATTACTGCCGCTTAAATAATATTATGTGTAGTACTCAAGGGGTAGCTTTGAAATTTGTGAAGCAAACACAGAAGTGACAAAATTTGCAGTTTCCCCTTCAGCCACTAGGGGCTAGCTCCAAAACAGAGCAAATCCATGTTAAAAATGCCAACTCCACAGCAGAAATAAACATGTTTACAGCCTGGTTCATAAACCATTTTAGGTTTAATAGGTCTAGTTTGCAGTCATGACAACTCTGAGGGGGTGAATTTTTTTTAGTAACTCTTCCGTTTAGGTGTAATTAGGTGTTTAGGTGTAAATGCTTGAAATTATGAATAATTTGATTTGATTGACAGCTAGCATGAGCGTCAGAGCTAGCGGCTAGCTCCAGGGAAGGCCTCAGCCTCATGTTAATAGATGTTCGGTCATTTCGACTCTTTGAACTTTAGTTGTGTCCTATGTGTGTTTGTGTTTGGATGTTAATCATGGAATTATGTGGACAAAGAGGAAAACAAGCAGCAACTTCAAATTTGAAAAAGTCTTGTCACAAAGGTCTCTAAGGTACTGTTTGTGTGTCCTAACCTGTGGGTTATTGTTGGCACCTGACTGACTTTCTACCACAATGTTTTGTATAGGTGGGCTCATCCTGTTACTCATTTATAATCTGAATTTTCTGGTTCCCTATATACGACATGTTAATCGACACCTTCATTTGTATTTGTTCATTCAAGGAATACCCTGAAACCGGCCCATGCCTATTACTAACCTCTTGTTAAGGTGAGTTTGAGCTTACTTCCTGCCCTCATAAAGTGAGTCGTCTCAGCTCTTTCCAATATTCCGGAGAGCCGTGTTTCTATGGAAAGCCCTGATTTGAAATCCTAGCCCACAGCCATGCCTTGTGCCGTGCTGTCCTGCAGAGCAAAACAGCTGTTTGCATGAATCTTTAATGTCCACCCACATCGGCATGCCATTTCCACAGATGAGAATGTGGAGGATCACCTTGATTTAAGCTGTTTCGAGTCCCTGCTGCTCAAGAATGTCAAATGTCTCATTCAGTGGAGTGCACCACTTCACAATGTTGCAGAGAAGTCAAACAGAAACAGCTCTATTAGCAATGTTTCAATCCATGATGTGCAGATGATTAAAGAAAGTATCGGAACATGTTCGGCTGAGAAGAACTACACTAGAAAAACTGAATTATATAAAAACCCAAAGCATCACCCTGAGAACAGCCAGCATCCTGAATATGTTTGAAAAAGCTTCATTAAATATTCTACATTGAACTAATTTGTTTTTAAAGAAGCCTTACTAGAAACATTAATACAGACTTTTTATTGACGTAAACCAAAACTAAACTTCACCCTTTCATAATATTATCAAATATTATCAAATCAAACTGCTAGATAAACTATTCATGAAGCTGCCCCTGCTTATTGCTTCTCCAGACGTGTAAATACTCAAAAATAAACACTGAACTGACTTCCTCTTCACGCTAATAATCAAACGAGCTAGTTTGGAGAATGTAATGCAACAGCATCTCGAGAAACACACACACACATTCAGCAGCTGCTCTGTCAGTTTGTTTTGTAGCCTCAATTTAGAAGGAAACTCGGGGGCTCCTTTGGGTTTTGCGTCTCACCTAAACAGAAAGCGTTTTCTTTCCCCCTTCATCATGTTCCAGCGCTTTTAAACAGTTTTGTCGGCAAAAAGCACTCTGATGAAATAAACTAAAAAGTAAACACCGTGAGCAGTTGATATGCAGCCCTGCACACAGAAAAGCAATGTGCCCGTCAATATGGCTGCGGGTCTGCAGTCGCTGTGCTTTGGCGACTGCTGTCCGTGTCGCACGAGTGTGAAAAGCAATAACGCCACCAAAGTGCAACTGTTGGCGGTCAATATTTTCTCTCCCTGATGAACCCTCTGGGCAGGAGCAGCCCATCCTCGAGCCAAAACAAACACAGCTTTGCAGTTTCAAAGTGCTGCACAGTGTGAGCTCAAAAAGAAATGTAGATAAAACCATGTCTTGGTTTTAGGAAATCATGAAGCGTTACCTGAAATAAGCCCGCTCCTCTCAGTGCTGAGAGGGCTACAAACAACTCTCTGCTAAAAGCAAATTAGTCTTCATTGCAGCTGAGCTGTTAGTTTGATGCTATTTACCTTTCATGAAGTCACTTCTCTGCGAGGGAACGTTTCTTTTTGGAAAAGCAAATGAAGACAGCTGCTCTGAAGTAGGAGAAAGCACGTTTGAAGAAAAAAAAGAGGAGAGAAAGATAAGGATTACCTTGTGAAACTTAGATGGAGAGCGTCTGTGGGTTGGCATGAATGGGACACACAAACACGTCTGCTTCGGCTGTACCTGGCAAAGAAAGGGACAGGAGCGAGCCAAGGTTATTCCACAGCTGTTCACTTCCCAGTGTTTCACACACCTTTCACAACATCCAGCTGTAAGCACACATCAGTCTGAGGAATCCAGGAGGCTCAAAAAGGTGACAACTCAAACGGGGAAATCTAAAAAGTTTGCACAGGAACTCATTCACATCTTCAGAAGCACAAAGGTTTCCACACAAAGACAACGAAAAAGCTTTGAATTCCCAGAGCAGCCGTAGACTCAGCAGACTGTGCTATCCAGGCTTACTGTTTAGGATGAATCTCCAGAGCCTCCTGAGGAGAAGAGCGCTTTGCCAAGGATGTCCGGAAACTGTCTCTGTCTGTCTCCACGCTCAGACACTGATGGCTGTGATGAGAAGGCGCTGTGCTCCTACACTGAGGCAAGGTAATTGGCTGGAGATGATGGGCCATAAACATACATCACAGGGGCGGCGAAGCGCCAAGCAGACAGCTAACTAAGGCTCCCTTTCTGCTGCGTGCCTCTTGTTTGTCATGTGCACATGTACACTCCACATTGTCTCCCTCTCCCCGAGTGCGCTGAACACGCCGGCCGGCCCTCTGTTATTGTAACAGAGAGAGAAAAAGCCTCGCCACTCCCCTTAATTCATCACCACAAACCCACAGCGGCGCTCAGGATTCCTGGGTGGACTTTCTCACCACTTTCTCTGCATTACGGCCATGCCCCAGAGGAAGCTCTTTCCTGCCATCATCATCCACTGATATATAACAGCACTGCTCGTTCAAAATGCATCATCACCATAACGGATAGGATGGCCTCTGTCTCACCATTACTACCACCACACAGTGGTGGATAATAGGCTCTCGGTTGCTGCGGCGCTATCGCTGCCGCGCAGACCTTCCTTCCATTACCATAAGACGTCTGCCATAATAATCAGGGAGATCCGTCCAGTCAGGACCTCAGCTCTTTGAGGGGAGGTCAGCCATGTCAGGCTTCTACGTTCAAGGATAAAAAGAAAAGCCTGGGTGAAGAAGTAGCACCAGACCTCCTTCTTTCTTTTCAATGGCTTGTTGAAGGAGGCCAATGTCCACTTTGAGCTCTGTGATGTGTTTAGAATTATAAACACAATAAATCACCGTCAGGAGAACAGGTAAGCTTAAATCATTATTCAGTACCTGCCCTGGTTTTGGGTTCATGGTTCGATACGGGTCAGTGCAACAGGAAAAATAAATCAATGCAACAGGTGAAAAAATAACAGATAAATGCTTGGTGTTGTCTTTAAGTTTATTAGTTCCCACACCGCTCACACTTCCATTCACCTCTCACTGCCACGGACCACAGGGACCTTCAGACTTCTAATTTAGAACAAACAGGCGTATTTTATCATGGTTAGAGCGTTTTAAATGATATTTTTACATGATCTTCCTCTAGTTCCTCTACCACCCAATGTCTGTACCAAGAAGATTCATTATGAGTACATGCCATCACGTACCTACTGCCAGGAAATATGGCTCTTGACACCGCAGCTGTTTGCAACATCACATGATTCTTTCATGGTCCTAAAACTGTGCAGAATGTGCCGTTCTGCCACGTCTCACACAGGAGAATCATTTTTAAAAACTATGTCTCGATCTGATCTCAAGTAGAACTACGAAGCCAGTTTTAAAAGGCATCATACTTTTATGGAGCATATGATGTTGACCTACGGTCTATGGTTTTACACAAACCGTGGAGCCTCGGTACGTCCTACTCTACCGATGTATGCGATCAGATAAGACCACTACTGACTTTACTACAGACTCTTGGGCTTTGGATGTTTGCCTGATGTATTACACTGAAAGTTTTATGATTTACTTTATGGGATCAATAAGAAGCTCCTATCAGACATTTTGTTTATATTTTACAAGCTGTGCTTTGTGGTGGTAACAAAAAAGCAGAAATAAAAAAAAACGGCATTGTTTGTTTTTTTCCCTGTCCTTGATAATTGGGACATCCCTAAAAATCCCCACTTCATTCATCAATGAGGTTTCCCGCCATTTTTCTTTCCAGACAAAAAAAGCACCAGCGACTACTCCAGCTCCAGCCAGTGTGTGGAATTTAAAGGGAAGAACTTAAACTAATGGTAGGGTGGGGGGAAGAGACAAAGCAGGGTCCAGGCAATCCCCTCATTATTCAGAAAGACACTCGAGGCCACAGGAAATGGCACTCTTCATTTTTCTTGTCAAACATCGTCTGGCTTAATGGCGTGCTCACAGCAAGTGGTGAAACAAAGGGATGGCACGGCCGGGCCGAGACGTAGAAGGAGGGCCGACCACGGCGGAGGCTGCCGGCCCACATTCTTCACAGCGGTGGACCACCTGTGTCGCTGAAGCTGCTGGATGCGTTACAGCGGCAGATAAAATGCCTCTTCTTCCTGGAAAGTAGACAGCGAGTATAGCGGGGCTAGCTTTCACGGAGCAAAATGAAATATGGTCTCAATTACACTCTAACTATAGAGAGGCACAGATGTTCCTTTTGTTCCTCCCATTCCACATCCTCCTGAAACGTCCCTCATTATTGCCTTCATTACCGGTGCCATCGATATGGCAGGCGGCTGCCAGAAAACCTAGATGTATCCACAACTCATGATGCAAACACCAATTAATCATCCACCCAGCAATTACGCAATGTACCGGGTATTGATTCCCAACACTGACACTTTTTCTATTTAATTTATATACTAGCAGCCCCCGGGACCGAGGATACATAGGGATGCAATCCATGCAAAGCAATCTGTTTGTGCGCCACATATTTGCTGGACTGGAGCAGCATTTTGATCAGACAAATGAAGGGGCAGGTGTTATAGCGCGGCCTCATTCCACTGCGCTCCAATCCGGAGGCATGGCAGTGGGCTGTGGTGTCAGACAGCCTCTTTTGTTCAGCTCCTAATTGGAGTAATTTATTGTCCTAACAGGCAGAGCAGCTGTAGCTTTACGGCGGAGCACCAATTAAATCCAGATGCTGGAATGAAAAGATGGGGCTGAACGTGACTGGGGGATCAATCACTAATATTAATTCAGATCACTGTGAGATGAATATGGCAAGCTGTTATGAGAGACCCTCCTCAATGCTCTGCTATTACAGTGATATTGAAGATGTGCAGTTTGATGATAAAGGTTGCAATCAGATCCCTCAGACGCTACACATAATTCCTAATAATGGAGGTCATTATCTGCCAGATTTAACAATGAAACTGAATCCAGGAGAACACGTCACTGCCAGACCGCTGTGCCTCTGCAGTAACTGAACTTTTAAATCTTGTGATGTTGCAGCAGTTTTTCACCACAAAATGGCTCCGACCGAGGATCAGGTGAAAATGAGCATGCAATCTTGGGAATAAGGGAAAGAAAATCAGGTCGATGGGAAGATTTCTCCAGGGCAGGGCTAACCCCGCCATACTGCGCTTGGCCTGCCTGCCTCTTTGGTCCAGGCTCTTTAGATGCAGAGCCGCGGGGTCAAACACAAATGTGAGTAACAGAGAATGGACGCGGCCCCATGTCACCACCTCAGAAACTACAGCTCACAGAGAAGCTGCAGCTCCACCATGCCTTCTGATGCTTTAATATTCAAAGGGAGATGCTAGTGAGTAATGAGAACTACCCTGTCAAGAGTGTCCCCTCTTTAGTTCATCTGTCACTTCTATGGCATTTTAATAAAGTGTTTCTTCTGCCACTATTTACTCTAAATAGAGAGTGTGACATGTTACTCATTTATCGTGGAAACAGGGAAGAGCAACACATGAAAACATGCACTATGACAATCAAATCAGATTTCAAAAGGACATTTAACAGATCATGACTGTTAAAAATATCTAACAGACTTAGTTTTTAAATAATGACACACAATCAAAACATATTGAGTCTAGAAGAGGATACCTGCGGAGTGCCTGAACCATCCTCACACCTTGTTCATCAATCTGATTTGGTAAAATTATAAACAACTATGGAGTACAAAGAAAAACCCTCGCAAATGATGGATAAACTAAATCAAAATCAAAGGTTTTAATAAGTTTGTGAACATCGATCATATAATTTGCTTTTAAAAATCATTTGTTATTCACTCAATTTAGTGTTCCAAGCTGATCCTTGATGCTTTTTAGAGTAATTCTGTCATCAGACAGAAAAACATAATAAAAAAACTTAAGGAATCACATAAAAAAAACAACAACTACTAGGTCACTTTATTTAGACGAGTTTGAGACCTGTCTTTTGTTTTAGGTGGACTTGCAAAAAGCTTTGAAAGTTCTAGTCAGGATTCTAAAATGAACGCTAAAGTTAATGGGTAACCAGTGCAGAGATATCAGAATAAGAGTGATGTGAGCTCTTCTGTTTGCTCCAGTTAGGAGCCTCGCTGCAGAGTTCTGGGCAGTCAAGGGCTTTTTTGTCAAAATGTGAAAAGTGTGTTACAGTAATCTAGACGGGAGGAGATAAAGGCATGGAGAACCATTTCAAGTTCATGTTTTGACACCAACCTTCGCACTGTGGAGATATTTCTCAAGTGATAAAAACAGTTTCTGACCAGTGTTTTTGAGTGGCCTTCAAGAGACATTGATTGGTCAAAAACACCCAAATTTCTCATGTTTGACTTGACAGCAGAAGCTAAATGACCAAGTTGTTGACTAATCAGAGGAGCCATGCTGTCAGGGGCAATGATCAGACATTCAGTCTTTTCAGAGTTTAACTGAAGGAAGTTATCTTCTAGCCAGCTAGTGATCACTGATAGGCACTCTAGTAGTTCAGCCAGTTTATAGAACTCAGAATCCTTAAAGGAGCAGTACAGCTGAATGTCATCTGCATATAGGTGATAGGAGACATGAAAAACATCAATTATCTGCCCAAGAGAGTGTATATATAGCAAAAACAGGAGTGGGCCTAAAACTGAGCCTTGGGGTACCCCACAGAACAGATTGATGGAATCTGACATGATTTGGTTAATACAGACACTGAAACTTCTGTTAGAAAGGTACAATCTGAACCAGTCTAGACCAGTTCCAGAGATTCCCACTGAGTCACCAAGTCTGTTAATTAAGGTGCTGTGATCAACAGTGTCAAAAGCTGCAGAAAGATCCAACAATACTAAGACTGTAAATTCCCCATTGTCTGCAGTCATCATGATGTCACTGGAAACTTTAAGCAAGGCTGTTTCTGTTGAATGATTTTTATGAAAACCATATTGGAATTCATCAAATGTGTTGTGTAGTTCCAGAAAAGTAACTAGTTGATCAGCCAATGGTGATTGGGTGATACTGACAGAGCAGTGGAGCTACAAACAGGCTACATGTAGCTTCTAGATCTTCTGCCTGCTAAGGAGCTTATAGCAGAGTCCTGGTTCAGATTATTCTTAGTCCAGAATCTCATTAAAGGGACATTATGGAAGTTTAACAGCTAATACAAGTATAGAAATTTTAAATTTATTCCTCATACATTCTCCTGCAATGCCCTGGTCCTGTAGAATGAGCCCTGGCATTTTCACTGTGATTGCCTCTGTAGGCCTGTAAACTCACAGAAAAGATCTTGCTCGGGTCGAGCAAGAGGGCTTCCCCAGTGTCCTCCAGAGGCAGCGTAATGCGTGATGACGTCACGCGCGCTCACGCGCCCGCAGCGTTTGTTTGCTAGCTGTAGCTTAGCGGTAGAGCGAGAGGTGGTTTCGGTAGCTGATTCAGCCAAGAACAAGAAGAGAGCTGCTTCAAGCACCAGCGAATCTCCAGCCCAGACCCCAAACAAGACAAAGAACCCAAGAGTGTATTCCAGCGCGACAAAAAGGGCAAAACTCGAGTCTGGTCGCCGAAGACAAAGAACGAGGATAAACATCGGTCCGGCCGGCATTTGAGAAGTGGAAAATGCTGAGACAAAAGACCCGCAGTTGGCATCATTGTTGCTGGACAGGTAAGAAATTATTACTAAATACGTGTGGGGTAGTTGTGGGTGCTTTCAAAGCAAACCGGGGGCTTACGTATGTCATAGGAACATTTTTAGGCTGCTTGTTTAGCGTCTCCATCAGAGTCAGTGCTGGTCAGGATATTAATATTAGTCTTATTCTTATTTTTACTTCTCAGCGCACTGGGACTTTTTTTCCAGGGTAGGATGAGTACCGGTACCATTACCGCTCATTTATTAGTGGAAATCTCAGAGATTTCTGCAAAATATGTCCGTCTCCAAGTAAACACATTCCCCCCAGCGCCGCTGACCCGCCCCTCCCGACAGGCAGAACCGAACACACGCTACAAGAGGGGACACAATTTGCGCATTAGGATGCATCCTCTCCAAATCCTCTCCAAATGCGCCTGACGGAGCTGTACGCGCGGCGCACATCCTCTCCAAATGCGCCTTTGGAGATGATGTGCGCCGCGCGTACAGCTCCGTCAGGCGCATTTGGAGAGGATGTGCGCCGCGCGTACAGCTCCGTCAGCTCCCGTCAGCCCAGGCAAGAGGAGAGAGAGAAAAAAGACGAGTTATCCGACACCGTGCACGTTCCCTCAATGACTGACAACACGCAGCATCTGACCAGCGTCAGATGTGCAGACAGACAGGTGGATCCATGGAGGTGGAGAGGAAATATAGATCAGGAGCACAAGAAAGTAAAAGTCATAACCAGAGGAGTGTGTTGTTGGAGCAAAAAAGAAAAACTTTGTGGCCATAAACATCCCAGCTTCTGTTGATGAGACAGAAAATAGGATAATTGTGTCTGGATGTGGAGAATAAATGATACAACAGTCCTGGTTATCATTTATGAGAAGTCTTGGTAAATGCAGAAACATGCAGAGCTTTTATCATTTGATTCATAACCTATGTTTTTGTAATTGATGTATTCTGTTTGTTTTTGTAGCATCAAATCGATGGAGCTGAAAGAACTCTTTAGATGAGGAACAAGCCAATAGTTTGGAAACAGTGTGTAAGTAACAAATTAACCTCATTGAAATGCAATGGCTATATGTCAGGATATATAATCATGTTTTGCTGCTGTTTTTACTTCCAGATTAGAGCTGGAAAGAGAAGGAAGGAGCTTTAGACCCGTATGATTCAGATTATGTATCTCCAATATCAATAAGGTGTGTTTTACTATTGTTTTTTTTAATACCGTAGTAACATCCCACTCTCACTTTCTATTCACTGATTATATAATATTTATTTTTCTTGTGCAATAGGTGTGCATCACAGGATGAGGTTGACCAATTTCCTTGCATTGGCCTGGATGAAGCTGACAATTATAACAATTATAATTATATAACAATTATAATTATTATATAGGCTAACAATTATATGTGCTATTTGAGTTTCACTCAATATGCTAACATTCTGCTTACAATAGTGGCCTGCACAGAACCCAACTAATGCTGCTACTCTGTGTATATTTGCACATATTATTGTTGATTTTATATTTATATCATTTCTGCATTATTTTTTTTGTATTCTTTTACATTTTGCACCAAAGGGAGTGGCACTCCAATTACACTGTACCCTGTACAAAATCAATAAAGGCTATTTTATTCTATTCTATTATATTCTGTATTCGACATTGTTAATTGTGTGGAGGCAGATTTGAAAGACAATTTAGAAGAGCCATCAGCAGCAGGACTGACTCAGCTGTTGTTTTCATTCAGGAGTACAGCATGCATGCCTCATGCACGAGCTTACTATTGAAGCTGCAGTTACACGTTTGGCCTGAGGGGGCGATAGCGAGCATGAAAATTTCAAAGTCCATAAAGTCCCTTTAAGGAAACATCAACTCTAGTCCAGATTTGTTTCTCCCTCCATTTATACAAATATCTTCATACACTTCTCAAACAAAAAGGCTGAAAGTGTCCACTTTGTGAAGGGAGCATCCACTTTAAAACAGCAAACCAGAGCATTCCTCCTTTTAGGAATTCTTTATGATTTTTTAGAAATATGTGAAAGTGATGGTCTCACCCTGTTCTTTAACATTTTGTAGGCAATACGTCAATTTTTGTTTTCACTAAGCCCACCCCACGTCCCCATAGAGCCCCAAGCAATTTGACTTGAGCACCAGTCAGCATTAGCCAATAGCTAGCCAATAGCATTAGCTAACGTGAGAATAATAATTGTAAAACAATGTGTTTTAGCGCTGATGGCTGGCTAGAGGTATACTTTCATGAACAAGAGGTATTGCTTCCAGCTGTAATCACAGAAGTAGGGAGATGGGTTTAAAGTGCAATACATCCTTCTGCCTCTAGATAGTGCTCTGATATCAAAATACAAAGAAAGAACACTCCTAGTATATTGTTGGATTCTCCCATAACTTGTATTTAGCATTTCCCGTTATTTCAAAAGGCTTCAAACATTAAATTTTAAAAGAGTCAGATCAAGTGAAATGTAGAAAAAATGGTAAATGCAGTTGTTTTATTTTTTTTTAATTTCATGGCACAATGTAATATTACACACATGTAAAATTGTCAATTTCTTAATTTGTTCAATCAGAGGCAGCAAGAATGTGAATAAAATAAAAACTTTTTTGTAAAGGCTCTTTTGTTTACTGTTTTTTTAAATATTTTTTCATTAAGAACTGCGGTTTTAAGTCCTGGCCTCCTTCGGTAACTTTTGTAATAAAACTGCTCCTTTTTACTTTCCCTTAAATGACCTGAAGGTGGATCTTTTTAATGAATTATGTGACTTCAGAAGGTAAATGTGGTCAAAATAAAGACTTGTTTTTCTTCTTATTCAAAAAATCATTTTAAACTCAATTAATCTGTATTATTTTGTTTAGGTTTATTACAAAAATCCATCTAAATAAAACCATAAACCCCAGAAAAAGACTCCAAATAAGGTCCTGTGGGGCCCGAGGCAGCTCCACACCTCCGGCCATTTCTCTTTGTTTGTGTTTTCTTTCTTTAATCACCTTTACTCTACCAGGAGAGACAATCATCTGACTTTATTACATTTTCTGGTGTTGATCATGTTAACAATATAAGCAACGATAAAATGTTACTATTCATCACCATGGTTTTGGCCATAATCCTTTGTGCTCACAGTCTAGAGCAGAGGTTCTCAATCCTGATCCTGGAAGGCCGGTTTCCAGCATGTTTTAGATGTTTCCCTACTTCAATGCACCTGATTTTAATGAGAAGTCTTCTGCAGAGCCTGATGAGCTGCTGATCAGGTGATTCATCCACTGAATCAAGTGTGTTGAAGCAGAGGAATAACGAAAACATGCTGGATACCGGCGCTCCAGGACCAGGATTGAGAACCCCTTGTCTTGAGGTTCACATCTGCATCAAATAGTCTAATTAACAACACAAGTTTCATTTTAGTAGCTAAAAAACACGATAAATCATCTAATCAATCGTATTGTGAAGATAATTGCTGATTTAGCATGTATTCATGCTTCAACCAAGGGAATCCAAGAAGCTCTGTTTTCGTTTGCGTTGCTGGTTTCCTTCCCGTCTCACATCTATCTGGTTTCAGGTGTAATTTTCCTCTCGTTGTTCCCGTAACAAACAGATTTTCCCCCCTGCGTGATGTTAGGGATCTGTGGCCTGAGCAAAACAGTCCAGATCATTTTCACCACCATCAAGAATGGGACTCTCCGTAGGTATTTACTGTCACGGTCTAACAGATCCGTATCCCAGCAGACATGATGATGTCCATCCATGCCAGAGAATAGCACAGGATCAACGTGATGTCTTCCTGGAATTCCTGCCATCACAGTTTTATTTTGAAAGGATTAGAAATAGAAAACCACAGCCACAGGTGAGCTACACTGACTTTCATGGACTTTATCATAGACATAGACCTTTGGCACTTTTCATTATTGGGATTCACTCTGAATCCCACTAGGTTCTTTATTGTTTAACTGACTTCAAACAATGAAGACGATCTGTTTGCCACAGCCTTGATATATTTTGATTCGGCGCTCCGTCTTCCTCTTGGCTTCTCTTTTGTCCCTCTCACACTCTCAGGACTGGGCTTGAGGGCAAAGATCTGTAAGCGGTCCAACTAGATGGCATGAAGCCTCTGTGTTTTATGAGGATAAAGAGCTCTGACCCAATTAGCTTTGTTAAATAAAGTTCCACCAGCCTTCATTTGAACAGCTCTCCTTACCCCCCCTTCTTGTGTTTTTACAGTACAAAGTGATTACAGATTTAATTAGCTGAGGACCTTGCTTCAGGGAGACTCCTAAATCCATATTGATATTTCAGTAGAGTTGGAAAATAAAGGCCTCGCTCGGCTCTGTGATGATGACTTAACGAGGGTGGCTGCTGAAACTTAGGAAGAAAAAAAGGATTTGCACCTTCTCAAGCTGTTTACCTTTTTCCCCTGAAGGCTAATCATTATTTCACAGCAAGATGCTGAGAATTATGCAGAGAGCAAAAAGCTGATCAATGCTGTCTCCCAGATATGGATTTAAACAAACCTCCTGTCAAGATAGTCGCTTTGCTGTTTTCATCACATGAGGAGTTAATAACTGTTTACGCACCTTGATTTGATGTTTATTAAAGGATGGACCGGTTGAGAGAGGGGCTCAGGTGGAATCACTGTTGTATCAACACATGCAGCAGCGAGAAGGAGAATATTGATGGGACTGCTGCATGGTGGCATCTGAATCAGCCTAAATACACAAGACTGTGAGAAAAAAAATCATGCTAAGACTGATTTTGTCACCTGGAAACGTTCTTTGTTTTCCGTATCATCTCCATCTATCCTCCCAGAACGCGCTACAAATTAAAAGTGAATTTCCAGGGGGGTGAATTTCATCAGAAGGGATTGAGAGGCACCGTGTTAAACATCAACCCAACTGAATTTCCCAGAGATTTCAGATTTAGATCGAAAGTGTTCCCATTATGAAAAGGTGGGAAGAATCTTAAGGAGCGTGGAACAAAGTGCCAATTTTAGCATGAAAGTCTTCACAGACGGGTGATAAAAGCTCAGGTGAGATCTTTTCAGACAGTATGTTCCTGCGGATATGAGGTTTTTTTCTTCTTCTATTTTTAGCTGTCTATTTTCTCCAGTAAGAAAAGTAAAAGGAGTGTGCGGCGAATCTCTTTTTATCCTGACTGTACCGAGCATACAGCTCGCTGCTGAACGGCAGACCGGAGGAGCTGGGAGGTAAAGTGCCGACGCCGGAGAGGAAATGAAAATGAGGGTGGAGAGAGTGGTGGTGTCAGAGCAGCTCGTCAAACTCCCCAGCACGTAGCGTGAATATTTCACCACTGACACGCAGCAGCCGAGCTGCACCCCCGGAGACAAACAAAGACAAAGAAACTGAGACAAATAGATTCTGTAGATAGATACAGCAGGTAGATAGCTTTATGGATAACCCTCCTTCTCCTTCCATCCTTTACTCCCCACACGGATAGCTGTCTCAGGCTTCATCTTGCAGCACTAAATTTTACGAGGCAGGGCTGACAGGAAGAGCTCTGCACACCTGACAGCGCTGCCTTCTAGGAGCCGTCTCAGAGCTCACCAACATCACACAAGCTAACACTCAGGACAGGTCCACACATGCACACACACTGCTTTCATACATACAACACACCAGGTAATGCAGATTACACACACCCAAGACATGAACACACGGAGAAAATGTAGCAAAGAATGTGCTGCAGGCGAGAAAAGTCCTAATTTAGGTTCCCCACAAGGCTGTGTGCTGAGCCCCCTCCTGTACTGTCTCTACACCCGCGACTGCAGTCCAGCCCACAACGGCAACCTCGTTGTTAAGTTTGGCGATGACACCACAGTGGTTGGACTCATCTCAAAGGGTGACAAGGCAAATTACAGAGAGGAGGTCCAAGTTTCAGCCTGGTGCTCACAGAACAATCTGGCTTTGAACACCAAGAAAACTAAAGAGATCATCGTGAACATCAGGAGGCACGGTACCGAGTTAGCCCCCCTTTTCATCAATGAGTAATGTGTGGAGAGGGTCCATACATTCAGGTTTCTTGGTGTCCTCATCTCTGCCGACATCTCCTGGACAGACAACATAAAGAAGGCTCTGCAGTGGCTACAATTCTTGAGGGTCCTCAGGAAGCACAACCGGGACTCCAACCTGCTACTGATCTTCTACCATTTGTCCATCGAGAGCCTGCTGACCTACTGCATCACAGCATGGTACGGCAGCTGCATCATGGCAGACATGGAGAGGCTTCAGAGGATCATTGGCTTTCCCCTCCCCTCACTGATGAATATTTACACCTCCCACTGCCTCAGCAGTGCAAAAAACATCATCAAGGACAGCTCCCACCTTCTCTGTGACTTGTTTGACCTGTTGCCCTGAGGGAGGTGCTACAGGTGCATCACAAACAGGCTCAAGAACAGCTTTTTTCCCAAAAGCGATAACTACCTTAAACTCCCACATGCACTGACACAACCTCAGGTCTCCCTTCTGCCCACCAATCTGTGCAATATCCAATATCTATATGGTGTTGACAGCAACTGTGATATCCTATATGTATATAGCACAACTTTGCACAGCTTGTTTATTTATTGTTTTTTCTTGTTTATTGTGTGTTTGATTGCACTGGAGGAGCTGCTTTACTCGTGTATAGTGACAATAAAAGGCATTCTTTTCTAATTTAGAACAATTATTGAGCTCATTGGTAGCATGAACGAAACTTTCACATGCTGATGGAATCTCTAATTAGCATCAGCTTTAGCATGCTGACATTTACTAATTAGCTCAAAGCACAGTTGAGCCTGTCGGGATCTATTGGAAAATCTTTGACCCAATGAGGCTGATTTATGTCAATCATTATTTACACAACAAAACATCCACAAATGAGTTCTGTAACCTAATATTAATCTCTAGCTGGCATCATTTAAACACTACTGAGGTGTTGCAGCTTCTGGGCTTTAACACACTCATTATAGAACTGGTTAGTGTTCTGTAGTTTTCTTTTTTCAGTCCAATAAAAGTTCTGCTCTGTGAGGAGTGACTTTAGAATAGTAGAAAAATAGTTAAAGCTACAATAGCAAATTTGGAAAACAAATGAGCTTAAAGCATGTTTTCATTCCTCTTAACAACGTTCTAACATAATATAGCTATAAATATATTGTGGAGGGAAAAAAAAAGAATTAATACAATGGTTCTGTTGCATTTGTCTAAAAACCTCCACCAATAACACGTTTTGGACTGAAAGCAACTATTGGACCATCTGGTTGTTGGTCTCGCCAAACCTCCGCACTTCCCTGGGTCCTCCACTCATCACACACTCATGTATTTAGCAACAGAACACCTCTGGTGTGAGAGGTTCTCCGCTCAATAATATCAGAGAAGGAGAAACAGCCGGCTGCTACCACTTCAACTTTAGGACAAACTACCAGAGTCCCAAAAAGAAAAACACCATTTGAAGTCACGGACAACAAAATACGCTTGGACCTAGAAAACGGCAACAGGTGTTTAGCGCTCTCTCGTTTCCTCCAGCATCACGGGTTTCCGATTCCAGCAGAAGCGTCTCAGTGAAAATACCCGAGGGGAGGGGTGAGTGTTTGTGTTCAAGTCCTAGGAATTGTTTGCCATTTTTGCAAATGATTCTCTTATCAATTCCAGGCGGCACAAATGACATCACCACGCACGTTGCGTAGCTTACGCATTAACTTAGCAGGAAACATGGCGCATAAGCAGCACAAACGCTCGAACGTTTGGTTTTACTTTACGAAAAAGGATGACAACAAGGCAAATTGCAATACCTACAAAGTAGATATTTCATCAGAGAGGAAACACTGAATATGCAAAAGCATTTGTGCACAAAATACACGATAACTTAAAGTGAATGTCGTGTTTTTGACCTGCTCCAGACTAGAATCAGAATCAGAAGGGTTTTATTGACATATGTGCGAGAAATCACAACATTAGGAAATTGCTGCGGTACTTGGTGCATTTCAACGCAACGACTAGTGAATTTCAATGCAGCAGCAGCGGCGACGTTTGCACGTCCTCTCCTGTTAATACTGCAGGTAAATAATCAGCTAACACTGCCTATCATGTTAGTGTCATTTACCTAAGGGCGATGGTGGCAGATGAGTTAGGTGGCCGCCTTGCAACCGGAAGGTCGCAGGTTCACATCCTGCTCAGTCTGTTGCTGTCGTTGTGTCCTTGGGCAAGACACTTAACCCGCCTAGCCTGCTGGTGGAGGTCGGAGGGACTGGTGAGGCCAGTGTTCGGCAGCCTCGCCTCCGTCAGTGTGCCCCAGGGCAGCTGTAGCTACGTTGTAGCTCATCTCCACCAGCGTGTGAATGTGTGGATGACTGATTGTGTTGTGAAGCGCCTTGGGGGGTTGTAGAACTCTAAGAAGGCGCTATACAAATACAGGCCATTTACCATTTACCTTATATACACACCTCCACACTAGCAGACTCCAGCAACAAAAGTCCCACCTGTGGTGAGATTTTTCCCGTCTTGCAAAAGCTACAGCAAGAAGATGAGTCTGCTTTCACAAGGAGCAGAAAGGACAATATTTGGAATGATTTTTCCAAACGATACCAGGTATCACGACTGAGAGCCTTCAATGGTTCGTGGCCACACTATATATACACATATATAGGATGGCTTGCCAGGCTAGAATTACTTGGGAGTTGATAAGGAATTGGATTGATAGACAGAATTGACAATGCCATTGATATTGATAAAAACGTATCAATTCCCACCCCTATCCAAAACCTAGCTTGTTTACAGATTCACCATAACAGCTTTTAATTAATGTGACTTTTGTTTTGATAGGCAGCAGATATTTTTTGCCCACTGGCACTTAGAAGTATCATTATGCTAACATGTTCTCTAAAGGTGCTTTTTCAGACAAGGGTACATTTTTCAGCACAAAACCAGCCAAGTAAGAGGACATGTCTCATGTTCCTGCATTTCTGTCATCATGGTTTTATTTTGAAACAATTAAAAGAGGAAACTACTAGTACTGGCTAGCTGTTAGCACATCAATATAATGCAAAAAATAATCTTAAAGGTAAAATAATGATTCTAAAAAAGCTTTCAATAAAACCTTACTTGAAATGATCTTGTCCATTATTTTGAGCACATACGTACATACCAGCTCAGTGGCCTAGTGGAATGAGTGTCCTCCCTGGGACTGGCAGATCGGGGTTCAAATCCCAGTTGGGTCATACCAAAGACTTTAAAATTGGGACCCAATGCTTCCTCACTTGACACTCAGCATTAAGGTGTTGGATTGGGGGCTTAAACCACCAAATAGTTCCCGAGCGCAGCTGTGTCTGCAGCTCACCGCTTCCCCAGGGGATGGGTCAAATATGGAGACACATTTTACCACACACCAGTGAGGACCAGTGGGACTTTAATCGTTATTTAAAGCACAAAGATCAGGCATGTAAAGCATATAGATATGCTTACTCATTTGTTAAATATTGCTGTATGAGTAAAGGACAAATGTTGAGAAAAGGGTGAATTACTGGCACCAGCACATCTACAAGTCCTTATCATAAAACTGTTACCAGTTCTCTTAAAAAATCATACTTTGCTAACTTTGTCACGTCGCCCACCCCTAGCCACAATCACCAAGCTGCAGGATAATAACTATTAAAAACTCATCTCTTATTATAACCATTATAAATATTCCATCTAATCAAAAGAAGCCAACGTTTCTGGAGCGAGTCACCATTTAGGTGAGAAACGTGTGGATGTGTTGTGGATGTGATCCTTCACGATTAGCAAAGTGCAACAGTTAATTTCTAGCTTCAGTCAGAACCCCCAGAATCCAATTTTCTCCTTGGAGAACTTTATTAATTCTTTATTTAGACTATATAATACAATTTCTTTTATATTTCTGAGCTAGTGGAAACCTTCTTTATCTCACAGACTGCTGCATAACACAGAGGGTATAAAAACAGAGCACACACCATGCATTAAACTGTCCAATGCGTGTTTTACAATAAATAGATGTTTTCATTGTAGCAGTTTCATCCGAGCACAGCGTTGTGATTTAAAGAAAGCTATGTAATACTGATCAATAGGCTGGGGGCAAGACAGGCAGCAGGGGTGGAGGACCACCAGGATTATAAATCAGACCAGAAGCACTTACGTCCACCGTGTATCCTGTGAGCCATTATTGGTGGGTGTGTTCACACATCAAAGTGGCAGGGGTCTTCCAGGCTAAAAAGGAATAAGAAACAAAGAACCATTAAATCACAGACAGAAAGCCGGCTCTGAGCACACACTTAAACACTGCAGCACGAGGACTGTGAAGAGAGTTTAGGACCCACAGAGAAAGACAGAGAGTGGAGAAGAGCGAACAGGACATTGATTTTCCCCTTCTGAAGTGCCAGTTCATCATTCTGTGAGACACACTCTATCGATCCCCCGCCTTTAGTTTGTTTGTAATTTTGGGGGCTCAAAACTGTTCACAAAGATAGATCCTCTTATATGCCACTTGCCTCTGAGATGAAGAAAGGAGGGATCAAAGGATGTGTGGAGATGACCTCATTTAACAGGGTTCTCCTCTCTGTTGGTTTTTGTGGAACTGTTTACAATAAAAGAGCTTAAAGGAGCTGGTTTTCATCCAGAGGACAGCTTTTTCTTTCAGTGCCACAAATCTAGTTTTATTTTATGATTAATGCTACCTGTTGGGTCTGATTTCACAGAGATGCACCTTGGTCATTTCTATTTTGATCAATACTGAAATGTACCTCTTCATGTTTCTAAGCCTTGAGTTCTGCTAGTTAAACAAAACTCACTATAATTTATGCTAAAATAATGGTCGGAGATGGATGTAAATAGTGGGTACAAAGGGGTTGAAGCCTTCAGTAATTCAGTGCACTGTTGTTTATTTACCTTTAAAGGGGACCTAGAATGTAAACCAACATTTTCCTTGTTGTTGTTGAATAAGACAGCTTGGGTGGTCAACAGTAGCATGCCAAAAAGTCAAAGCCGTGTGTGACCTACTTTTTATGTAAATTAGAAATTTGAAAAAGGTGAGAGAAAACCTCCTGTTCTGAGAAAGCCTTCCTTAACACGTCATAAGGGGGAGCCACGCCTCCTCAAGCCTGCATGTGTCTGAGGCCTTCTGGGGAAACCAACCAATCAGCATGTCCTGGCCGAGTAGGAGGGGTCAACAGCTCCTTTCACTGAAGGCCTGAGTAAGGGGGTTTAGAACGGCCTGTATCAGGGCTCCTGGGACAGATGAAAGCCAAAAAAAAATTTTCTCATGCTTTTTGGAGGCTCAAAGCTCTCTTTTAGATTCTTTCTGTAGTTGAACTAGTTGTTTGGGATCAGAAGTCTTTTCTGGAGATAATTTATGAGTCAGAAGCTGAAAAGTTGAAGCGATAGTTCAAGTGGATTTCTGTGGAACAATTAAAAACGTATCTGTTGTGAAAAGCTCTTTGAACAACCTCAGTTTGAAGACACAGAGATCATTTCTGACTGGTGAGCCAACAGCAACAGGGCCATCATCAAAGAGGAACACTGCTGTCTTAAAAAAACTCTAATTTCATGAAAAGTCACAGATTTTCTGACAATAGCTACGTTTACATGCACCAAATTTCCCCAGTTCGATTCAAATCTTGGTTGATCGGAAATCCCAAATCTCTGTTTACATGGACACTAACTGGAATGATCCGATCATGCAGTGAGTACATGCACCAAGCATTCAATAAGATTAAATAGGTTGAGCATGTGCAGAGTTGTCTTTCCTGGAAAAAAAATTGTAAGCAAACGCCATCTTGTCCGCAGTGCACGTCTTTTGCCATTTTGAGTTTATGCCTTGTAATACACCGCTTTCAAACTTTTCCAGCGGTTTTTGATTTGGTCGATACTTCAGTGCATTCCCGCTTCCTGCATCTTTAGATGCACTTGAGTGTATAACTCAGCCTTTCTAGCCTTTCAGCCATCGAGACGTTCAATAATATTGAGCTCTTGTAGTCTTTCCAGTAAAACAGACCACTTCTGTTTACCTCCCGCCATGTTTTCTACTTGTCCTGAGCGTCTGCAAAGGCGGAAAGACGTCACGCTGAAGTTGCACACATGTGCATGGACATTATTTTACTCCAACAATCCGAATGGGTGTGTACATGGACGATGATTGGACAAAACCACCTCTCTCAATTGGAATGGGATTTCGAATATTTCTATTGACGTGTTTACATGAAGACTTTTTGATCTGATAGGGCGTTCATTCTGATTACTTCGTGGCTACTGAGTCACCAAAACATTGATAAGGATGACACTTGATTTTTATTTTGAACTTTTATCTTGAGAATGTGGTTGTTACTCTGATCTTTGCTTTGAGCTGTTAGCTTGTCAGATGCTCAAACTAATCTGTTTCTCTAAACCGAGGTTGTTTAAAGAGCTAACTAAAACAGTTCATAACTTTTCAACAGACACTTCAAAACATCTAAACAATCACTTTGAAGAAAAGCTGGAAACAAAACACGGTTTGATGACTTATTCTCTAGGATTGAACTCAACCTAAAGTCTCCATCACAGAACAAAGTGGCTTCAGAGATACGGAGATGGACTTTGTGCTAACTACAGTTTTCAGTGATTCGTGATAAAAGGACTAGATGGGTTGTGTGGAGTTGACAAACTGGTAGAGAATGAAAGGATGATGAAGGTAGCTATCTGCTGGTATGATGAAGACAAACCAAGAGAAAATAAATATGAATCATCTGAGATGGAAAGAGAAGGAGGAAGGAATGCCAGATAATCAGAATATTTGAAAGCAGAGAGTTCATGACAGTAAATCTTGAAAAGGACCGAACAAGGAAGTTTTGTTTTGAAGGATTCCCAAAATAAAATATTTTGTCTCTAAAAGCAACTACAGCACAGCTTAGGTGAGTAAAGTTGCATCTGAACAAACCACAAGATTTCTAGAACATCTTTCGAGGGATGAGACAGAAACATGTTGCAGCATAAACCACACCACCATTTACAAACGCCCTGTTATTGTCCAGCACCCAGGTGGAGGGATGCTGATTTGGTGCAGGTAAAATGCTGGGATGTTTCTAATTAACTATAAAATGCAATAAACAGTAATGGAGATTTGCCAAAATCTCTCCACTGTGTAATCGGACCCTATAACATCAAACAGACGATGACTTCAGGTTATTGATGCTAAAGATGCCACAGACCCCATTCACAGAAACCCATAGGTAATGTCTAAAGTCTGCCACAGCCATGACTCAAACAAAGCTAGCAGAAAGACTTATTCTATTTTTAAAGCACCAGTCTTAAATCACAGATGTTCAAGCAACCATTCTTTCATGAACCAGACCATTAACCCTTTTAAAACCAAATTCTAGTCATTGCAGCAGAAATTACAGCCGCTTTCACTGGTGTTGTCTGGGACTTCCAGAAGGAAATCGAAATATTTATGCTGGAGGACTATGTAATATGAAATGGACTAAAGAATCATAATCAGCTTTATTGTCATTGCACCAGCATCCTTTAGCAACACAATTTAACTCCACACCTGACGAAGAATAAACACACTAACACATATAGACAAAACAGATACAGGCAGGCTATGAGAGCAGCCGCTACATGGCGCTCCTTTTCAGTTAGATAAGAAAGGATCATTTGTGGATGGGTGGGGGATTCCAGAGTTACCCACAACAAGGGAAAACTCTGATGTACATAAAAACACCTCAACATACTGTATATGCACAAACTCAGCCAGGATACAACATAACCCACAAATGGTGGGTGGGAGGGGCTGGGACCCCGATCCAACCAGTGGAGTTTGCACTTCTTCAGCGTGCTCTCAGCCTCTGCTGGTCTGGGTGTGGAGGAGAACAGAGGAATGTTCCATGAGTTTATTTTTTTAAAAGGAGTCATCACCTATAACACGTGGATATCTACGTCCTATCTTTTAGGCCAAATAAATTGTATTGGAAAAATAAATAAAAAATGTGCTTTTCTGATCCTTTTTTGTAAAGGGCATATTTTCTCACGAGATCACACACAATATTTTTCTGCTATGTCGGACGCGCGCAGGACTGAGGGGCGCATTGATTGGTGGAAGGAAGCAGGAAGCAGCTTCAGCATCTTGCTCCAAAATAACAAAAGTTAAAACTGAACCCGATCTGGCAGTGACCTACGGGATCCAACAGTACGAGCCCGAGCCGCGCCTCATTTGGAGTCTTATTTTTCTGATATTTGGACATCTGTCCTCTGATTGGCTAACAGCAATGTGACTCTAACACTGACTCTGTTTACTTTGCAATGTTGATGTTTTATGTCCACAAATAACACAAGCCTGGAGGAGTTCTGCTGTGTGGTGGAGTTGCTAATGCTAACGGTTAGCTTCTACTAGACATCCTCTGCTGTTTCCTGGACGCTAAACCAACAACAGCCTTCCCCGTCGTGAGTCAAGATGGGTGAGTCCATGAATGTTAAGGGACAGTGTGACGTAGATCTGTCAGGCTTTTCTAATCCTAGAGTTTCATCGTCTGTTTTCTATCAGAAGCTAATGCAGGAGATAGATGGAGGAGACTATTTTCATGTTCAGTCTGCATGAAAAACTCAGAGTGACTGATTATAATAAGAAATAATAATTAAAAAATGTTTTTTTCAGTGAACCACACCTTTAAGTTGTTGGTTTAACTGTGACTTCTGCCTTTCTTATTCTAAAAAAAAACAGAGAACATCTTTTCTTGATAAACTGACTGTGGCACATTTTTGAGCAATTTACCAATTCTCTGCACAAAAGTTTGCAAACAAAGTTCTGTTTTATACAATAAATGAGAATTTAACTGTAAGTAGGGACTTTTTTATTTAGTTGTGGTTTGTGGTGAGGGCCTGTTGCCAACATTGCATTAGTAAGCACAGAGCTCACTGCAGCCTGTTTTCCACCCTTACCTCCATCGCTTCCAGAAACATTCTCAGCCTGGGAAATAACCACCCACATGCAGCCTTACCTTCACGTCTCATCTGCACTTTATCATAGCTTCACTCCCCCACATGTTCAGAGCAACAGAAAGGTATCACCTGACAATTCCTTCAGAGGATACCAGAAGGTCATCATCTACTGGAAAACACCCTTTAACCAGGGTTCAGCCAGCAACACTAAACAAACAGCAACACCTCCGCCTTTTCACCGAAAAACTAGACCTAATGTGTCTCCAAACAAATAATTATTCACACATCTAAAGAGTCCTTCATGCACACAACAAAACTGGAGTTATGTCTGCAGTGATTTTTTATTCCATAATTAATTTTTAATCACCCTACAACACTTGTGCAAACAGTTTTGTGCCATTTGTTAAACACGAGGAGAAAATGGCCTGCTCACGCTGGTGGTTAAAAACACACAAACACTTGAAACACTCACAATCATTGTAACGTAATTTGTTTATTTACGATGTTGGTTGGTTATGCTAACTGTGATGGGAAATTAGATGCAGTGATGCGCCTCTAAAGCCTCATTCACACCGGCTGCGGTGCGGGGAAAACCGGATGCAAAGCTGTGGAATTTTTCCACATTGTTTCCGATTTTCCAGACACCAAATGTGGATGGTCATGAAGCTGAAGAAACTACATGAGTCAGACAAGAATTGGGACGCATGGCAGCGAGATGCATCTGTGATATTTCAAAATAAAACCTGTGTTGCATCATTATGTCGGCTTTTTCTGTTGTTATTAATGACAGGAATATCGGTTCGGTGTCTGATAATAGCAGTCCGTCTGGAAGATGCACGGATTCTGGTCCACATCTGTTCCACATTCGGCATAAATGATACCTTAGAAATATAGTCTGATCATATTGTCAACTGTTCTGGTTGTATTTTCACTTTTTGTTGTAACACAAACGTGTGCACAAAGTTTGAGCAAAAATTATTAAACCAATGTAAAATCTAATAAATCATAGAATAGCAGCAGATACAGACACTCAAGTTGCTATAGATCTCCCTTCCCCTTAGAGACCAAGTTCACTTGTTTTTTCAACACATCTGCAGAGGTCTCTAGTCTAGACTAACGCCATCTCAGTGGGAAAAAAGCTCTGGTGCTCCTGTTTCAGAAACATCTCTCCTCTGATTGGCTAACAGCAACACGACTCTACCACTGACTGTTTGCTCTGCAACGTTGATGTTTTATCTCCACAAATAACACAAGCCTGGAGGAGGTCTGCTGTGTGGTGGAGTTGCTAATGCTAATGGTTAGCTTCTACTAGCCCAGACGTTCTCTGCTGTTTCCTGGATGCTAAACAACCAGTGGCGGCTCGTCCATAGGGGGCGCTAGGGCGCCGCCCCACCACTCACAGGAAAAAACATAAAAAGTAAACTAAACGATCTATACACACCATATGGACTAAGTGCAGCGTGTAATCTGTGTTTAATAATGTTTTTTTTTACTTTTAACACGGCCGAATCGTTGACGTACTTGTCACGTGTCCTCTCGCGGGCGCAGCAATCTTTACCATTGACTTAATATGGGCTAACTGGCGCATGTGCAGTGGGTCCCCAAACCGTCCACAACGAGAAAGAATAGGAGAGCGGTTGGTCGCATCTTTTAGCGATCGTCGCCGCCTCACCGGGTGAATTCTGCTCAGACCAGGGGGAGGAGATCGCTGATTGGTCAGGTTGTTCACCCCGCCCTGAGGGGAAAACTTTCCACAGGCTGGCACAGTGTGGCTCCATCTGTGCCAATTTGTCACGGCAGCAACACACTACTTCCACTGAATATTTTTTTGTTGTCCAACCTTTTAGCCATCTTTGCTATAATTGTGAAATCATCAGTGACAAATAAAGTTAATTGCTTCAAAACCTGACGTAGCAAACGCTATTAGTAGGTTCCAATGTGTGAAACCTGAGCCAATCGAATTGCTTGTTGTTGAGTTTTTTTCAGCTGGCTGGCTTTCGTGTTAACCAATCACAGGGAGAGAATCCACGTAAACAGGAAAATGATGAATGCGGGCGGGCAAAACTCTTGTCTTTGGCAAAACAATGCCAGCAAACAGTCTGATCAGCTAAGCTTTTACGTTGGGATGTAGAATTTCACGAACCGAGTGGATTATTTTTACTACACCACACGGATTATGGCCATAACCTGCAGGTAAGCCTCATTTTAGCTTTTGACTTCAGGAAACAGCATGCTGCCTCGTTAGCGGCTAGCACCGCTCCATACGGTTTGAACTAAGTGGTACTTCTTGTTTGTGAGTCTGGGCTTTAATCTAAACGCCGGCTGCTTCTGTGAATATCTTGCGTTGTGTCACTGTGTGTTTTTCTGGATACGTGTAGCGTCTATTTTACGGCCTCACGTTTATTTACAGCTTATGGGTGTTCTGTTTGTAGAAAGTGGATTCTATTGACTAGATTTAGCCTACTCCCCTTAAGCGTGTGTGCAGTTTGTGTAATATATGGGTGAATGGATGAATGTTTTTGTCAAAAACATGCTTAATATATTCAAAAAGCTTTTGAACAACTTTGTTGCTGGAAGCGCTACTGTGACCGTCAGTTGTGTGACGCTGATGCTTAAGAATCAATGGTAATTTTGCGTCCCCTAGTGGTGATATGTGGTTAGCGCCCCACCCAAAAAAAAAGTCACCGGCCGCCACTGTAAACAACAACAGCCTTCCCCGTCATGAGTCAAGATGGGTGAGTCCATGAATGTTAATCTTCAATGTGACATAGATCTGACTGGCTTTTCTAATCTGAGCGTTTCCCCATCTGCTTTCTATCAGTGGCTAATGCAAGAAATAAGGATTGAAGGCTATTTTCACATTTAGCCTGCATGTTGAACTCAGAGTCAAACTGTTGTTTTCGGCACTCAGTCATCAATTCTGATTGCTATACAGCCAGACAGGACACGGGGAAAAAACCTCAAATCAGAATTAAAATATAAATACCTCTTCAACCTGGAACAGCTCCATGTCCGCCAAACTAGAGACAAGCCGAAGAGCAGCTTTCTATCTGAGGGACAGTTCCATGGCACATTAGAATTAGGCCCAGACACGATAACCAGAAGTTTATCGCTTTCTTTGTTGTGCTTGGATAAACGTCTGTTTTAAGGTAAATTAAACATTAAAAAAAAGAACTCAGAGTGACGACCTTATTTAAAAAATAACAAGTAAAAACCGGTTTCTCAGTGAACGTGGTCGTTAAAGAGGTTTGAAATTTTCAAATGTGTTTTTTTGTAAAAGATTTTAATAATTACCATCCAGCTTCATTGGAAAACTACTCAAGAGTAACAAGTTACCGGCGAGTCCAGGTCTGCTCAAGACCAACATGGACTCCTGCTGTCATACAGCTCTAGCCAAAGCATCGAAGCTCATCCATCTCTCTTTTATACGTTTTGCTTCATACAGTTCTTTGGTTATTTATCATAAATTTCACCAGCAACAACAAAATCGGCACTTCCAGTGCATTCTGAAGCCACATCTGGCAGGAACGCTTCTCTATTTCTGCTAAAATGACTGAAATAAAACTGATGGATGTGTAAAAGGTTTATGAAATAAATTTGCATGAACTACGGTGAAGGTCAAGAGATGGAGTTGTTTCAATGCCCAGCAACACACATTGATCTTGGCTGAACCATTAGCAAGTAACACGCTAATTGTTTCACTCAGGAAAACCCTGAGGAATAGATTCCTTTAATACGGAAAGAAACAAATTAGATTTAGCAGCTTTTAAAAACCAGATACATGTATTATTATATGTTTTCACATTGTGATTACTCACCAACCCTTTCATGCACAAATCTGAATAATATATTTAGACTGCAAGTTTAATATTGTTACTCTGTGCACAGCCACAGGCTGACAGTGTATATTAGGTGTAAATGGCATCTAATGTTTTATTCTTTATGAAACACGGCTTTAGTAATGAATTTATTGTGCAAAAACTTGTGACTTAGCAAAGTTTAAAAACACAAGCAGCAAGATAAAAAAATAAATCATCTTTTACAAACTAGAAGCTTTAACATCACAATCTCATTACCTCAACTGTCCCAACAGAATCTAGACATTTTACAAAGATCTGTGCAAAATCTATTTTTTAAGAAAATGTAATATTTTAATCATAAAATAGTTGTGTCAAATACAAAGAATAATATTAAATACACACATCCCTGAGCTGCCAGGTGGATCCTGATGTGAATGGTTCAGACAGCTTCCATCTAATGAGCCTTCATCTTCACAGACTGACAGCCTCCACGCTCCGGGTGGAGGTCATCCACGGAAACTGGGTGCTGCATCCTCCAGATGCTCTCGCCATCCTCACAGGCTGACAGACAGTCTATCTGGGGTACTTCTTCATTTCCTTACTCCCCAGGTTTTTAAAATGTCATTTATGCCTAATGGCCGTGCTCATTAGCTGCATCTAAAAAACACACTCTGGTCATTACCAGCAACATTTGCAGTCAGGCTTCACGCCGAATTCTCTTGTCTGAGTCATCCGTCACAGCCCCGTTCTTTGGCAGTTGGCACCATAAATGACGCAAAGCACAAATCTTTTTAATCATCTCCAACTACCTTTATCTGCTTACATTGGCAGTGGATGTGCTTTGACAAGGCTGTTTTATCAGCGTAGTGAGAGACCAGATCTGAAACAGCATCCATCATGCTGAGGATGCGAAGGCCACTCGGGAGACTGCACAGGCAGTAGCGCGCTAAAAATTGCACTTTACCTTGCCGCGATCCCCTTGTGTAGGGGCAAAAATGGCAGAAGGGAGGGCTGCGCATGAGTGGGACTGCGATGTAGACAATAGCCCTCAGCTGTGTTTTATTATTTACTTGTGGTATATGGAAAAATGATGCATGTAAACTTTGATACGCTGGAAATAAACGACCAGCACATCTTTGCTGGAGTCAAAAGAGTAAAAAAGTTCATTCAGCAAGTAGGCAATCCACCTTTAACACTGTATGGGAAACTTGGATCAAAGCCACCGCTTACTGTTTCTGCTCTAATATAGAGATGCAAATCACCACTTTGCAAACACAGACTCATGTCAAGTAAATAAATAAATTAGTTAACGTTTCTCTCTGTAGAGAAGCATTGTGTGGGTGGGTGTGCAACAGCCTGTCCAAGTAAGAAATAAAGCAGGGGGGGTGCATGCTGGCTATCCTTTGTCAACTGCTCAGTGCCATTTAATGGCCTGTAAACCTCTTTGCTGGAGAAAGAACAGGCAATTAGCATACTGAGTGGATTACAAGATTGCTCTGACTCCTGGATTAATGTGTGCACTTAATCTTCTCTTTGCTAAGCGATTCTTGGATATAAAGGCAATGGGGGGGGGGGGGGGGTTAAAGGGAAAAAAATTTCCCCACCTTCATGAACATGACGTGAGAAGGGATTTCTAAACACATCACTAACTTTGGCAGAGTCTCTTTACACATCGCTAACTTAAACAAGATTTTAAACATCTATGTCTGCCACACTGTTGGAGAACGAGAGCGGTCTTGAATGCCTCTTCCTGTCACTTGTATAAAGAGCTCTCCATTAAAGCTAGTATCTCATAGAACTGCAGCTGTACACTAAATTGTGATGAAATATGCAGCTTTTCACTTCACAGTGAATTAATCCTATATTTTGATTAAAAGTTTAAGGCGTGGCCAAATAAGTTTTGACAAATAGCAACAATTTTGCAAAAGTGTTGCAATTCTTCTTGCAATTTGGTGACAACTTGGTTTAATTTTGTCTCAATGTGGTTGCAAGTTCCTGTCATTTTACATGTTTTATCTACATTCTGACTCATGGAAGCTAAATAAAGAAGAGCTCCAGATGTCTCTGATGACTCAGCAACTTCCTGTGACAGGAGACTGGCGGTGAAACTCGAGAAAACATTGAGAACCCTTGTGAATGATTCCAGATATTTTAGAAACTCAGCTGAAGCTTGGTGAGATGCTGACGTTAAACTCTATTCAATTCTGCTTTGTTGCTCAACCATGGTTTTAATTATTTTGAGGTTCTGTGTTTAGGGTGATTTCCTTAAAATGATATTTCAGTTTATTTCTATGCAAAGGTAATGAATAGGTAATGTCCTACCTGTGGTAGAATGTTCTTTGAATGATGTCAGTTTGGAGGAAACAGTTTGGTTCTGACTGGATTAACAGGCTAACAGCTAGTCACAAGGAGAAGCCAGGACCAAATGGATGACCACCATTTAAAACTGTTCTAATCTAAATAGCATTAATTAATGAAAGCAGTTAATGCACATTTATTTAAAGTAGATCTCTGGAGTATTTCTTTTATCTGATGGCACCATCTAGTGGCTGACAAGCGTATCACACCTATAGTCGGTAATTTAAGATGGCGACTGCACATTACTTGTTTATGATTGTGCTTCTGTAGCTGACAAACAGAGCTAAAACACGTTGTTTTACAACTATTATTCTCATGTCATGTTGTGTTTTCATATATTTATATTTGAAAGACTAACTTGTCCGTGAAAAGTTCATTAAGTGTGCATCAGCCGAGGTGCTTCCTTAAATTTGAATCATGGAAGCGGTAGTCTAACGTTATTGGTTAGTTCTGGTCGCCGATCAGTTTCCTATTACACTGATTTTACGAGGCAGGGGGCGGGCTTAGCAAAAAAAAGATGTATCGCTCACATTATATCACACTACATGATAAGACATTCACTTTTATGGATTTCTGAAAAATCATACATAATTCCTGAAAGGGGAAAACTCCGGATTGCTGCTTTAATACTTTTCCATAGCCACCAGTTAACCTGGTATTCTAGCATAAATATTATGGGATCGTTACAGAGTTTTATTACCACGTAACTCACAACTATTTGTAGAGTAAAGGTTTATAAATCAGAATCCTCAAGAGCTGCCACAATCTTCTTTATATTTTACCATTTTACCATCTTCTTTATAGAATGAAAAATTGTATGACAGAAAACGTTGTTCTTGACCTCTCCGTCACTAGCCGTTAGCTTGTCAATCTGGCCAGCACTTACTTTCCCCAAACTGGAGTTGTTCAGAGTTTTCTAAGAGTTGAATTGTTCATAACCAGAAACAAAAGATCTGAACTATTGCTTCAGCCAAACGAATTACAGCCGACGCCCAAATCTAAACAAGCAGCAGCTGAAAAGGTGGAACCAGAAGGAAACAATGACTAAAAGGAAAACACCTAAAAGCATTACCGACAGGTTGCTTTTTGATCTACAACATCATGTTTTCTCTACTTTACTGTAGAAATTTATAGTAAATTTAAACAAAAATGCAAAGATTCTTCTGTATTCTTTATTCCTTTTTTAACTTGTATTTATCATCATCTTTCATTTGTTTTATCATTTTATGACTTTATGTTTTCTGATTTTAATTGATTTTATGATATTCTGTTTTGTTTCATTTTGATGACGTTATCTTTTGTTTTGTTGATCTTTGTGAAGCACTTTGTGGTTCTTTTTCTGTGGTAAGTGCTCTACAAATAAAATGTACTTACTATCTTACTTCTGAGATGATAAACGCCTGAAAAGAGAAATACTTTGCCCTCCAAGTTCCCTCCAGGGTCACTCAGGTGGCCTTGAGGTGACTTTTGGTCTTTGAACCTAAAGTTAAACAGTGTTTCCCAAAACTTCTCCTCACCGTCTGGCTGCTGCTCTAGTTGGCTGAACTTTAAGTTCCAACGTTCTGTGCCTCCACAAACTTCCTCTGCTATCTCCCCTATCCTTCCTGACTCGGTGTACTTATTTGCTGGCTTTGATATGATCTTTAATCCGCTGCTCCTCACCTCAGCCAGGCACCTTTTTCCCCGTGTCAGCCCAAAAATGAAGAGAGCTGATAACTTTGCATGACTATTGCTCGGTGGAAACGGTGACTTCAAATGAGCCGCGTTCGGGGGACACTGTCATACGTAACGACGTGTCGGAAAAGATACAGACTTGTTCATTTTAGATATTAACGAGAAAATCTGCCAAAGGCTGAAGCTTATATTTGTAATATCTTCCAGGTGGTTCCTGAATGCCAATGAGCCGTAATGTTGTAAACAACTTTTTTTTATATAACAGCTTGTTTGCCTCGCTCAGTCTGAGTGAAAATGGACTCTACAGCAATAACTGAGTGTGTCTTTCTCTTCCCCTAAACATCAACACAGATTACAATCTTCGCAACAATTCTCTGCCTCCATCTTCGCAGACAAATTGGTTTTGTGAGGCTTCAAGGAGCTGAAGTGCTGATTCGTCGTATTTCCTGAGAAGTGAACATATGTTAGCGATGCTTCTTCACTGTCCCTTCAGATAAGTGTTCATTGTTCTTAAAGCTAGACTGGCACACCTAATTCATATGCTTTTGCAGCAAAGCGTCAGTCCCGAGTCATGTTTGGTGGTGAAAAAGCTGCAGAAATAAAGCTGGTACAGCAAGGTGAAAGACAAAGAAAGTCTGGATCCCTGGACACATTAGGAATGCGTAGAAATCAATAATGTCTCGCTGCGTTGAGGATCGCCAGCAATGCCATCACTTTCAATTTATTCATTCATTCTTCTCAATGAGCACACTGCGGTGAGCCACTGTTTTCCACCTCCTTCTCCTCTTTTCTGGCCCATCTCCAGAGAGATTCTTTAACTTGTTAAGATCTGCCTCTTTAACAACAGTATTTGTCTGAAAATACGATGCACAGCGAGGCCTGAAGCTGTCCTTCCTGGCCTGCGTCACAGACACAATTCTCAGATTTGTGTTTTGTTCCTCTTTGGGCTGTGATTTGTTGTGCTACAGCGGATGCTTATTTTCCACAGCCACATTCAAAGTATTGTTTTATGAAAGCTTCCAGTTGAGATCACAAATATTTTCAGCCCACCCGCCGTCTTCTGACTTCCTCCAAATCTGTTTGCCTCCAAGGTGCCTCGTGGCTCGGCAGGGTTGAAAGCAGCATCTACTGCCCAGCAGAGATTTAATAAGCCTATTTACTCCCCTAAATTATCGGCACTGACCACAGAGACTTTCAGACAGCTGCCTCTGCTCCAAGGTCTCTGTCTCTAAAAGTGAACTGAGGACATGAAAAACACTCAAACATCACAGGACAGCAACATACCTCCAACTGTGTGGAAAGCAGTCAAAAATTACAGACTTCAGAAGCAACCTTAGGGGATAAATGCTTGTTGGCAGATGTACTTTCCAGGAAATGACTGTGATAATTTTCCCATCTTGACTTGTGTAACATGCAGCCGACTGATTTTTACATCTGAGCCACAGATTAATGAGGTTCATCTGCAAGTGCAACACAAAGAAAAGAGTATTTGTTAAATGTTCTTCCACTGCAGAAATCTCAGAGGATGTCTGCTGGTGTTGAGCCCTCGTCTGTGTGCTCTGGAATTGCTTCTGCTGAGCGTAACAATAAAAACCGAGCTGAATGTGAAGCCCTCACTCAGCAACTTTAATGCTGGCTCCGCGAACAAAGGGGTCAGAGCTTACTGTAATTTTTGTTCTCCCCACATCAATATATGACGCTTCACTTGGGGCAATGAGAACCTGTCCAGAGCTGTAAAAGGGATCTGTTTATTAGAAGTGCAGAAACACTCTTGCTATGTGCACATCAGACACCTTTTGACCCTCCAACAATGTTAGGTGTGAAGCAGCGGGCGCTCTGGCGCTTCACTTCTACGTTTCCTCACAGAACCACTGAAGTCAGCTCTAGTTTATTACAGCTAATGTACCATCTGCTGCCCAGGGTGACTCCTCATTAAAACTGGAGGTGATAAATAACATATCTCATGTCTGCAACGCTGAACCTTAATGTGACCGGAGCTGGTGGTAGCATTACAAAAACGGCTCAGGTGCGTTTTAAGTCATTTAGAATGGACTGTTATAGAAAGTGCAGCATGGGTGAGATAACTGGAGAGTTTAACAGTTTTATTTTGATCTGAATCACCCGCATTGAAACATTTATTAACATTTTAAATGATATAGAAAAAGTGACTAAACATTTCATAATATTTGGAGATATAGAAGAATTGGAATATTAGGACTATAATTTAAAGGAGTCATCACCTATATTACCGTGGATGTCTACGTCCTATTATAGTCGTTTAGGCCATTAAAATAAATTGTATTGGAAAAATAAATAAAAATGTGCTTTTCTGATCCTTTTTAGTAAAGGGCATATTTTCTCGCCAGATCACACGCGATATTTTGGTTGTGCTGGACGCGCGCGGGACTGAGGGGCGCGTTGATTGGTGGAAGGAAACAGGAAGCAGCTTCAGTGTCTCGCTCCAAAACAACAAAAGTTATAACTGAACCCGACCTGGCAGTGACCTACGGGATCCAACAGTACGAGCCCGAACCTCGCCTCGTGTGTAATGGCTTCCTCGCTTGTTGTTGAGTTTTTTTCAGCGAGGCGCCGTAAACCGGAAAATGATGGGACGTGGCATCAAACGCGTCAATGTTAAATATTGGCTTAGGAAGCCATTATAGACATTTTTTCAAGTGGAAAAGTGAAAATTTCAGGTGATGACTCCTTTGACAATTAAAGATTCTGACATTGTTTAGTTTTGGACTTTGATTAATAAAGCTGACAGAATATCATCAGATAAAACCTCAATAATACTGTAGATAGAGTAACAAATGGATTGATTCAAAATGAGGGTAATGATCAGCTTCCAGCTTTTATGATCATGCATGTTGTTGAAGGTGTAGTCCAGAAAATTAGCCTGGCAAGTCATCCTATCTATGTAAATATAGAGTCTGACCACGAGCCAATCAAACAACCCGGTCGTAGGGCGGAATCTACGGCTGTCTTTCAAACTGTCTCCGCACGCTATTGGACAGAGCTAGGACCAATCAGAGAAGCAAACAACGTGACGTATTCATCACTAATGAAATCAGCCAGCGGGGCAGTCCGCCGTACGCCATCAAAGAAGAAGAAACAAATACATAATTTTTCTAAATAAAGGCAGTGTTTGCAAAAACATGTCGAACAGTCGGACATTACTGATGTGTTTTAAAGTGTTTTATAAATGTCTGATGAAAAACTTAAAATCGTAGGCTGACCGATGTGTCTTCTGTTAACATGTCAAAATCAAATTAACTTCCAGAGAACCACAAGCTGCAGAGTGTCTGTTGATGAAGACATTTTTTTAAATAATCCATCAGAGATCATCTCTGGTATCTGCAGCTGCCTGCAGGAGGATTTCTTCTGAGCATTTTAACGGATGTGCGCACCGGAAGCTTTCAGCTGCTGCATGGGCTCACACGGCCCGGGCGTGTACCTCTATCTGCTCATGTCTCAAAGAAAAGTCTCAATCATCCAAAGTTGATGCCCAAGCCGTTTCAAATGAGCATCATTCTTGAGCCGACACCATCTTTGTAGTTTTTCTCCATCACATATCTGGTGCTAAGCCCACCCAACGTCTCTCTACGAACACAGAGCGTTGTGACTGGCTGACCCTAAAATTGTTTGGGCCAATGGTAAACCTGCTGAGGCTACAATGGCGCGTGGCTAGACCTAAACAGTGTGAAATGGAATTAAAAGTATTAAAATCAGCTGATTACAACTATGAAGAGTCTATAACAGGAACATTATAATACATTACTGGACTACAGTAAAGATAATGTTCAGTATGATAATACGGGGCTTTGTTGACACCAGACCACCCCCCTAAAAGCTTCTCCTCACTCTGCTGCAGACGCTCTCACCTGAAAGTATTTTAGTATTCCTTTTAATTGAGTGTATGTGTGTTTTGATTGTTTTTATGGGCTGTGCTGATACTCTTTCTGCAAACAAAGTTGCTAACAGACAAATTAAGAGAATTTTGATTTGATTTTGATTTGATCAGACTTGTACTGGTGGTGCTCCGACTCCACAACGAGATCAAACATAGTTGCAGAGAATCTGATCACTCTTTCTGATGTTTACTGAACTGAGGCAGGAACTTTTATAACCAACACTCGTGTCATTTAAAATGTTTCTGCTCTAAAGCGATATGTTGTATCTGAACTTCCTTCCCAGGCAGCCCGCCACATTTATAGTCAGGATTCAGCCATTTCACTTGCACCCATGAATCAACGTGTCTCCCAAAGATCATACTTTAGTCTAAAACTTTTTTATTACGCCATCAAATGTGAAAAACGATAGACAGCCTGTAAAGTCAAGTCTTTCGCAAAAATTCACCCAATGTTTTCTTGATTAAAACCAAACAAAAGCAGAAAGACAAAGCATCTGTGAACAATGCAGAGGCAGACGCTTGCTCCTTCCTTCCTATATAAAGTTTCATCATAAAAGGGTCGATAGAGTCTGAACGAGATGTTGGGGTTGGCTAGTTCTGGAGTATAAGGTAACACAACTTCATAAACTCGTTAATAATGCAAAGCAATCTCCTCTGTTCATCAGCCTCCCCAGACAATGAAATTAGCCATTCCTGTCATGGTGTATTAGCAGCACATACGTGTGTGGGTGTGTAGCTGTATGAGTATGAAAGCAAAATAAATAGCTACTCCCTCTATGCTGCTTAATTTAAGCCAGCCAGTTGGGACGGGCTGGTTTATGTAAGCATCTGTTTACCATCCACTGCCACATATTTAATATATCTTTGTGTATGAGGAGCTGTAACACGTCTTCTGTCACTGTATAATTTGGTGATAATAAAGTAAAGACATTTGCAGTTATAGCTGCATTGCTTTTTAATAGCCCCACGTTAAAATGAGTGGATTATTAAAAACAAGCTAAAGGAAGATTCTGAACTGTACTGCAGCGGGTAGAGTTTAGACTGCAAACATTTTCAAATTTCTATCTGTCATCACAGCCACTGCAGAGCTCAGGAAGGAGTCTTTATTCTAATTTAGAGGCCCTTCCTGCTGCTGCTGCTTGCAGAATCTTTGCACACAACCATGTTTACTCAACAAGCCCAATTAATCATTTTCATTTTTGCTGTTCAGAATCCAGCAGAGTATACACTAAACCTTATATAACACCTTCAAGTGATGCAACGCAGCTTGTTTGCTCATCCAGGGAACAAAGGTTACAACACAAGCCTGACAGTTTACTTTGTTCAAGTCACATAAAAGCTACAGGGAGCAGGGAAATCCCCAAGCTGTCGCATCAGTTTACGCTGATTCCATCAGCGTCTGGTGAGAGAAGGGATGCTGCAAGACGACAACATTTCTGACAAACATAAACAGCAAACAACAGCAGTGGAGAAAAGATGACATTATTATAAATACATGTCATAAAAAACGGATGTGTTGGTTGTTTTTGGCTCATTTTGTGACTGTATTTCAGCACATTTAGAAAAGCAGAAAAATGACTGAGGAAATGTGGGCAAAGCCTAAAGTCAGGTGTTTCATAACAAGTCCTGAAATCCTTACAATTTTCCTGGTAATTATTGGAAGGTTGCAGGTTTGATCCAGGGCTGCACGATATTAGGAAAACCTGCGATATGCGATAACAGTGCTTAATATTGCGATATCGATATTACTTGCGATAAATGAACAAATACTTAAATCTGCAGTTTTTGTATATACACTTTAGACACACCACTCCATCCTCTATCATTAGTATTAATACAGTAACAAAATGAACTCATGCAAGTTCACATTACATTTCTAGAGCCCAGTATGTAGATCTTTATGGTTGCGTTGGAGGTGACAACGGAGATTTGTCGTGTTTCCCCTCATGGTTGCCACGGGTGTTTGGCATGTCTTGCAAAGTACTTGTGTTTGTTGAACACAAGTACTTTGAAATAATAGTCATGCTGTTTGAATTATGAGTTCTTTCTCACTAACATTTTCCACACCCGTCATACCCTCAGTCATTGCGACGCGCTCTAAGCTAACTCAGATGTTTGCTAGCCATCCAAATGAAGTGTCGTCCACCTAGGCACCAAGGCATCTAACCTATAAGAACCCAACCGATTGGCCAAATGGGTGAAGGCTCTATTTAATTTGTCAAAAACTTCATGCTTCCATTTGATTGACAAAATGCATTATGTGTAGCAAAAATCTGAGATGACCATTAATTGCGATATTTTTCTGTTCTTTGCGATATGCCTATTGCGCATGCTGATATTGCGATAACGATACATTTTCGATATATTGTGCAGCCCTAGTTTGATCCCCACTCAGTTTGTCGCTGTTGTTGTGTCCTTGGGCAAGACACTTCACGCTCCTTGCCTGCTAGGGGCTGGCTCCAGAAAGGAGCAAGTTCCCATTGACGCCCATGTTAAAAATGCCAACTTCACAGCAGAAATCAATTCAATTACAGCCTGATTCAAAAAACATTTTAGGTTTAATAGGTCAGGTTTACAGTGATGACAACTCTGAAGGGGATGAATTTTTTGTAACTCTTCCATTTAGATGTAACTAAAACTTGAAATTAGGGGAGTGTCCTTTTGATTGACAAGTGCACTGATGTTTGCCCCCCTGCTTGCTCCAGGGAAGAGCTCAGCCACAGCCCAATGTTAAAAGTGTTACAGAAAGCAGAGGGTAACAGAGTCGCTCAACCTCTGTTAGCTTCGGTTAGCTCAGTTAGCTCGTAGCTACATCAGCTCAGAGTTTGTTCGATGTCAATCATCTGCCCCCACCCTCACAGGCCCGCTCTCAGCACCATTTTTGTACTTTCTGGGAGTGACAAGACGTGGCTAAGATGATAGTGGTGGGAACCACTTAACGGGGTTCAGTTCAGCTCTTAAGAAACCTACGGGTGATGACACAGAGGGTTTGTTTTAGGAATTACGTGCCTAAAACAAGGAGTTTAAAAAAAATCCCCGATTGTGACATCACAAACTGAAAACTTTGAATCTAACCTCCTCTCACATGCAAGAGAGAGCTGCTGATGATGGAGGAGAAGCAGAGCTACTCTGAGCCCTTCCCTGATATCAGAGCTTCTCAGCTATAAAGCAGCCTGAGTGGGGGTGGGGAGGGGTGGGCGTGGCCGTCTCCAGCTTGTTTTCTTAAAGCAACAGAGCCCTGAAATGGCTCATTCAGGAAGGTACTGAAACTGCCAAAAATAAAAGTACTGAAATTGCTTTATGTGAGAAGGATTTAGAGCAAAGAACTTCATGATCATTTTTGGTATCGAACAGAATTATTATCACTATAAAAAAGTCATAATACGTCCCCTTTCATACAGTTTTTAAAGGAACCTAAACAATTGTTTCTGTGTGAATACACAACTGAAATGATAAACCAACATTTGCATATTCCCAAAACACCATTCATGTGCTGACAGTGTCTACACAGTGTCAGTGTAAGCCTGGAAGATTCCTATTGTTGACAACATTTTATATAATTCACTTGTTTAATCAGCGGACCGATAGATTGGTCCACCTCTAATACTTACCAGATAAATGAGAAGATTCAATACTATTCAGTTTTACAAATAAAAAAAATTCAAACTCCTGGGAAATAAATGCATATACATTTCTAACATCAGTTACTTTAGCTAGTTTTTATAAATGTTTAGTAACATCTATTGTCTGTCATTGCCAGAATAAAGACTTCCTCATTTAAACGTAAGAATACTTATCAGTAGTCATAATGTTGTGGTTAGTTGCTGAATGCAACACACTTCCTCATTTCAAACTCCTAATTTTGAGTGTACTACCTTAGTTAATTTATAATCTAAGAAGTGTGTTTCCACCGTGTCTTACCATCCTCCAGCTAAGTGGTGACTTTCAGACTCAGTGAGCCACCGTGACGACCCTTTGGCCCCCCAGCAGCTCCAGAGCTGGCTGACCCTAATTACAGAGTTGGCTTTGCTGCCAAACCATCTCATTGGAAACCAGCCACAGCTATGGCGACCCCGAGCATACGAGCTGCTCCCGATGGAAAGCAATTTAATGCTCGGCTGCTCCGAGAACCAAATATATGCAGCACAAGAAATTCCTTAGATAAATTAGAGCAGGCGAGTAGACTATGTGAGAGCTTTATCTGAGGCCTGAAGAGCCACCTGTCAACTTAAAGGTGACATGACACCACAGCAGTTGAATGATGCTGTCACCAAGCAGCAGGTACAGAAATCCCCACGGTGGTAGCCTGCTAGGAGCCCAACAGGCCACCTGAGGTTCATCAGTGTGTTAGTGGGGTATTGACAAAGTGAGAAAACCAAGTAGAAGATTCCACTGCTCAGTGAGGCTGCGACACAAATCAATCTAACAGATTTGTAAAGCTGATTAAATTGTAAATTGTTTGTTTGTTTGGTCAGAGAATAGTCCCAGGAGCTCTAGAAAGTTAAAAATGAAATAATATCACAACAGAACGTTTACTCACTGGGGACTGTGTGTCCCTACAAATAAATCAGCAGTTATACGAAGATCTCCCTCCTGCTTTTGTTACGGTACCAATTCAAAAGGATGATTCTGGTTATTTGTTACGGTACCAATTCAAAAGGATGATTCTGGTTATTAGGAGTTATTAGGACAGCAATTAGACATGCATGAGTTCAACATTGAGTAAAACAATGCAGCGATGACCTCAGATCATCAAGTAAATGGTATGTTATGTAATTTAGATCTATTATCCTATAATGTAAAAATAATCACATGACCCCCATCTGAACAAAGGTTCCCAAGGTGTTTGCAGGGCTTGAACTAAAAAAATAATTCTGAGCCTGAAAAATTTTTGGTGGTGGTGATAAGAATCAAATCATACCAAATTAATGCCTATGACAACATTTATTAAATATGTTGTGCTTTTATTACTTTTGACTTTCAGTGCCAGCGACTCCTGAAGGGGAACCCGTCTTACTGTTGGCCAAGATCACCCGAGATCAATTTCTGATTGGCTGTAAAAGTCAACTTTGCACCCGAGCCGGAAATCCGGCCCCCGGCCGGAGCGCTTTAAGCCCTGTGTTCATTTTTTGCATTTGTAGACTAAAGTTTTGACTCCTTGACTTTATTGAAATACCTAAAGAAATGTTTCTATACTGCCTTTGATGGAGCCCTGTTGGAGGGATAAACCTCAGGCCACTTGTCTTTCTTTCAGGTTTCATTATCATTTCCTGCCAAAAGGTGTGTACAGTCATGGCCAAACGTTTTGAGAATGACACAAAAATGGGAAATTGGAAAAGTTGCTGCTTAAGTTTTTATAATAGCAATTTGCATATACTCCAGAATGTTATGAAGAGTGATCAGATGAATTGCATAGTCCTTCTTTGCCATGGAAATGAACTTAATCCCAAAACAAAATGTTCAACTGCATTTTATTGCTGTCATTAAAGGACCTGCTGAGATCAATTCAGTAATGGTCTTGTTGACGAGCACAAGGCTGGAGATCATTATGTCAGGCTGATTGGGTTAGAATGGCAGACTTGACATGTTAAAAGGAGGGTGATGCTTGAAATCATTGTTCTTCCATTGTTCAAGTCAAGTCAAGTCAAGTCAAACTTTATTTATATAGCACCTTTAAATGGCAACATCGTTGCCCCAAAGTGCTGCACAGCAATAATAGAAATAAAAACGAATAAAAATCAATTTAAAAGCCAACAGAGCCTTATAAAATATTAAGACCAAAGGCAAATAAGAAAAAAAAAAATTATGTAGCAAAGTTAAAAAATAAAAACAGATAAAAATGATATCACAGATAAAAAGATAAAAACAGACAAAGGGAAACCTGCAGTCGCTTAATTACATCTAAAATGCCAGTGCATACAAGTGTGTTTTCAGACGTACTTTAAAAGAGGCCAGCGTATCAGCCATCTTTACATCCAGGGGCAGGCTGTTCCACAGGGTTAACCATGGTGACCTGCTAAGAATTACGTGCAGCCATCATTGTGTTGCATAAAAAGGGCTTCACAGGCAAGGATATTGTGGTTCATCAAGAACTTCAAAAAAAGAGGTTCAATTCTTGTTAAGAAGGATTCAGGACGTCCAAGAAAGTCCAGCAAGTGCCAGGATCGTCTCCTAACGAGGATTCAGCTGCGGAATCGGAGTGCCACCAGTGCAGAGCTTGCTCAGAAGCAGGCAGGTGTGAGCGCATCTGCACGCACAGTGAGGCGAAGACTTTTGGAAGATGGCCTGGTGTCAAGAAGGGCAGCAAAGAAGCCCCTTCTCTCCAAAAATAACATCAGGGGCAGATTGATCTTCTGCAAAAAGTATGGCGAATGGACTGCTGAGGACTGGGGCAAAGTCTCATTCTCTGATGAAGCCCCTTTCCGATTGTTTGGGGCATCTGGAAAAAGGCTTGTCCAGAGAAGAAAAGGTGAGTGATACCATCAGTCCTGTGTTGATAAAAGCCTTTGAAACATATGAAGTGCTTGTAATTATATTTCAGTCCATCACAGAAACAACTGAAACAAAGATCTAAAAGCAGTTTAGCAGCAAACTTTCTGAAAACTAATATTTGTGTCATTCTCAAAAGCTTTGGCCACGACTATGTCTGTTAGAAAAAAAACAACTCACGAATCTCTCGATGTAATTTAAAGGAGATATATAGTATGACTTATTTTTAATTCATAATAGTTCTTTGGTCTTTACAAAACATGTTCGTGGAGTTTTCTTTCATAAAATCTGTCTCATAAAGGGATCTCAGCAGCTCTAGTCCTGACATTTTCAGTGCCTTCCAGAAGGAGCCATTTCAAGGCTCCGTCGCGAGCTGTTGCTGACCACGCCAAACCAAGCCCTTAAGAGATTGGCCGGACAATTTTTGGTTTAACTTTATTAGGCTGGGCCTGAGCATTTATGCCAGGAGAAATTGGCCACAAAAGCATTCCCAGTCCAGTTGAAGAACAGTGCCTCCAGCCTGTCCTCGCTCTGTGTCTTGGTAAAAAAAAGATGACAGACCTTCAACAATTTTGGTGGGTGGGGACTTGACAGGAGAGGGGTGGATCTACGCAAATTTTCCCATTTGTGATGATGCAATCAGGTACTTTTTGAAACGGCTTGTTTCAGGCATATTTCTAAACCAAACACTGACAGAAATCTGATTTTTTCCTGTTTTGAGTGTTTATAGAGGCAGTAGAGACCCATATGGTACAACAAAAAGATACTCTCAGAAAAAAATCAGTGGATGAATCTCTAAAACTGATTAACTGACATCAGCAAATACAAAAATGTCCTTAACACGGTCAGTTTTAGGGATACTGAGCTAAAATCTCATAACTGAGATGAAAATGTGCCAAACGTCCTTTTATAAGCTAAAATTATTGCTCAGAAAATGTTACTATTGGAGTAACGTGCATGTCCCGCTGAATAAATGTAGCATTATTGACAGAATTCAGAAAAAAACTGTTAAATAATACTATTTGTTATTACAGCGTGTTTCTCAACTTGACCCTTTGTCACCTTTGTGTCACGTTGTAAATGAACTGTAGCATATAATAGCAGGAGGTAACCGAACACAAGATTCTGAAAAAAGGTTTCTGGAAATGTCCCAGAAGCATAAAAGAACATCTAAAGCACATGTTAGTTCCTGCCAATTACTGTGGAGTGGAAGTAACAGCAAAATGTTGTTTGAACTTTGCTACGCAGGGATGGCTGAGGAACAAATCAGCCTGGACCGAGAGCTGCTCGGCGAAAGCTTAAACTATGATGACCTTTAGAGTGTAACAATGTCCTGGGGAGCCAAACCCATTAAGCACAGCTGGAGTGAGCCCTGCACTGAGAATCCATCTCCTTACTTCAGCCAAAGCGGGCAGGCCACCGACTGGGGCCCGCCTCATTGGAGGGATGCCTGCAAAGGCTTAAAACAGGATGAGCAATCACATCTCAGCCCTAAAGACGGGAACTGCACCTCCCAGGAGGAACCCTTTCAACAACTTAGTAAATGTGATGGAATCAGACAAAAGTTCAACTGGTTCTTTTTATTTTCTAATTTGCAGCTCTGCCCTTAAAAAGAGCTGAGTTCTGACAGATCACTGAAATGAGTCATCTACCACATTTCAAATCATATTTTGCTATCTGTCCTGAGCTGTGGTAACACACACGTTTCCCCGCTGTGGGATCAATAAGCTCTTATCCTATCGGTTTTAATCCTTTCTTCTTCACATTATGTTGTTTTTTGACATATTTAAGACACTTTAGTAAACTTCAGGGCTCTGAGCGTCTTAAATATTTAACGTCTGAGAATAGTTTGAGGTCTAATCATTCACTTCACCAGGCAAGACGCAGACTCTAAGTGCTAGCTATCCTGACAGAAGGGAACAAGCTACTAGAGGGTTTGATTATTTTTTCACCCTTACATCCAGGTTGGATGACCAATTTATACATGAGGACCGCTACGGGCATTCACCAAAGCGTTTCCTCTCTTTGCCCTACAAAAATAAAATCATTGATTGTTTCATAGCAGCTACATTTCAAAGCATAAAGAAATGGGTTCAGATTCAAACGTTGCCCTGCAGGAAGGTGCTCCGTTTTCAAACTAAGTGTATGGCAGGGGAGACCAAAGTGCAGCACAACTGCAGTTTAAGAATGGTGAAAGTCTGGCCCACCAGTGCAGGTGGCGGACGCAGAGGACAAAAATAATACAGGACAACCCTGTATAGGAGGATGCTGGTTTAGAGAGAATGTTTTAAATGATTTCAACAGAAACTTCATTTTGTGTTCACTGGGGCTGTCCTGATTTGGTAACGAAGTTTAAGTCTGAAACATTCAAGTGACAGAAAAGCTAAATATGAAGAAGTTTATAGGGGGACTCTATCGTCTGTGGAATACATCTATATATCATCATCAGAATGTTTCTTTTTTCATATTTACAATAATTTATTAGCATATTTCCCAAAATGCATCGATTACAGAGATGAGTGGTCCCCTTCCTGTCACCACAGAATAGATACATATCCAGTGTTGCTCCTAGTTGTTTGTCATCGACGGCCTGAGTTTTAAGTCCTGAGTACATTTACCCCCTCTCAGGTGCCATGCTTTGCTGCACTCGGTGAAACGAGGAAGAATTCGATTACATGGTGTCGAAGGCTCCAGCAAGAGCTCACTCTTGTTTCAAACACCCCACAGGTGAACGTGGAGCTGGGAGGAAACGCTCCAGTCACCGCACCGTGGACCAGCAGAGGGCAATGAGGCGTGAGGAGGAACGCTGAGGGTGGCCAGTGGAACAGAAAGACATGCATGAGCAGAAGTCCGGCTCACCAAACAACAGCATCAATGTGGGTCAGTTAGGATTTTATACCAGCCCTCTGGAGCCTGAAGAGACGAGGCTGGAAGGAGTAATTATGTAGCAAATAAAATAAAGATGAAAATGAAATGTTTTCTGTTTCCTGTACGTTAAATATAGAGTTTAAATGACCCACTTCAAATTATGGAGGCAGAACTAAATCTGCTTCATGGCTCCCAGTGTCTGTTTTTACAGCTTTAAAGATACAGCTCGCATTATTGTTGTGAACAGGTAATATCTTACCTATTGGAGCTAGCTGAGTGAAAAAATCTAGTTTGGAGAAATAGAGATTACGTCTACACTGGCTCGGACTGGACTGAACAGACACAAGCATGAGTTGGAATGTGGCGTGTTGTATGACTCAAGCATGGAGTGGACGGGCACTGGGTTTGAACAGACAGGCAGTTAAAATAGGAACCACGGCGTGCAGCTCGAAGGGAAATGAGAGCACGCTGTGGTTCCAGAAAAAAGAAAGACGACTTACTGGTACTGAAACTGACTGACTGATCTGGAAAGTTCTGGAAGATAAACAATGACTGAGCCACGAGCAAGACTCCCCTTCTTCCTCATATAGTCCCGCACTGGTGACGGGGGCAGGAAGTCCGGTGCGGGGCATGATGGGAAGTGGAGTCCTGAGGCTGGTTATGTCTGAGGGGAATGACTGGGGTGATGCAGGCTGGTTCTGGAGTTCTGGGGCAGGATTAGAACTGAGTTGGAGGTCGAGGAGCCAGGATGGTGACAATTAGCTTAGCAAAACTAATGTCTATTTCATTAAACTGAGGCCATTCACAGACTAATCTAGAACAGGTAGACAAAAGGGATTAATCGCTTAAAAAAATCTGAATTATTTAAATTCTTTAAAAAAAAACAGCTTTGTGAGTGTTGAGGCAAGCTGCTTTTCACTGCAGCCTTTCCACTGATGCTGTTCTCCACGGACTCCACCCATGACCAGAGATAAATGGACTCCAGGAAAACAAACACCATCAATCTTCATGATTGTCACACTTTTCATTGAGTTCATAATTTCCCTGTAAGAACGACAGTGGATCCATAACATCAGAGACAATCTGAGGCAGTAATTATCTGTGCTATGGTGGTCATTACTGGGTGACTGCTGCAGTAGGAGGGGTTTGTGGGAGCGGTGTTGATATTACTTTGTGAATTCTTGTGAATTGTCACTTTATTTCTCTCAAAACATAATATGTTTGTTTGTATTCCTCTGGGCAGAACTGTCTTCGGTGATTGAATGCCATCTTGCCGGAGGCCAGATCATTTAACTGTGTCTCTCTCCAGCTCCCAGTAGTAACTCTTTGTGTGTGCATGTCCCCTGTCTGCCTGATTGTGTATACAGCCCATAAATGATATTAATGGTGAAAGCCTACAGAGAGATGTCATGGTGGTGATATCACAAACACACCACAAGCTGCAGAGTGACAGTGAAAAATATGGCAGAGGATTAAGTCAAGACGGAGGTGTTAACAGGGTCACGTCAACATGAAAACCAACTTTCAGAAAAGCTTGTGGGAAATTTGGCGAGACAAAAAACCAATAATGAGCTACCACAAGCAGCTCTTCTGGCTCGTGTTACGCTGAACCTGCTTACTGTTTAATAACAACAGGGATTGTAATCCAGCATCTGAGACTACAAGTTAATCAGCCTGGCTCCATATCAGACACGCCAGAAACTACATCATTTATTTGTAAATCTGGTAGTTTGACCTGTTTCACCCTGTAATGCCCACGGCTTTAGTCTGGCTGTGTGGGTGATAAATCTCCAGTCCAAGGACTTTTCAAAATATTTCCCAGACTGACAAATTAATGAAAATTAAAGGCAACTTTTTCATATTTTTAAATCATTTTCTTGAGCCAGTATGTGCTAGAATGATCCTTTACAGGGTTAATGAAATGTCACTCAGACCCCCACCACCCCTCTGTGGCCAGAATACCACACTTGCAACTTCAGAGTGGTGGCCGCCACCTGTTGGACTTCGAATAAAAGGAGCTGACATTCCTGGTGCTGCAGTCTGCTTCCAGCATGTTTCCTGCATGTTTTAGATCATGAACACAGCTGATTTGTTTGATTTATTGATGAACCGCTCCTGTAGACACTAATGAAGGCTGCATGAGGAGACGTTTCAGCAGTTAGATTAAGGTGTTAAAAAGATGAACGCACAGTGAGGAGATAAGTTTCGCTTTTGCTTTCACTAACAAATACTAGGGGGTGCTCAAAACAAGTCAAGTGTTCCTTTAACTGTTACCTTTGCCAGACGTTTACGACAAACCAGTGTTACTTCATGTAAGAAGCGTTGTGTTGTGTAGTGTGGAAGGACTTTCATCCACCAATGTACGGACACTGGGTAGAGATTATGAGCCTCGTCCACATGTTCGAAATAAAATGTTCAATTCAACTCAATACATTTATGTTGTGATTTGAAGTCCATTTGCTGTTGTTTTTGTGTTGTTTGTTTGTTGTAACTGATCCAGTGTGGTGGGGTGGGTGGATGGGGGAACTTGTTTGTTGTTGAGTGTTCAAGAAGAAAATGTAAAAAATTTCCAATAAAAAGACCTTGTTCAAACAAAAAAACAAAGACTCATCTTCAAGAAGATAAATACTCTGGAAATGGTTTTTAATAAATGCATAAATCATGACTGAACATATAGTTTGTGTTTGGTGATGCAATTGAATGTGTATGACAGTTCTGACAGTTCTCCTTTCATTAGATCATTCACTAGGGCACATGATTGATAAATTATGCATCCCTACATTAATACCCTTATAGAATGGACCAGCGCTAGTACCAGTGAATTCAGGGTAAATTTGTTTAATAAATAATATTCAAACAAGAATGTGGACAAGACTCTTCTAATAATGCCAAACCATACTCTCGTCTCTCATCAGACTAACAATGTTAAAATCCTAGCAGTTCTAACTAAAAATCATCTTATAGAAATAAGGGAGTTATACAGTTTTCTTGCACAATCTCTTAATAGTTGATGAATACGTTGTGTCTGAATCTCAGTGATTACGTCTGTCTTGTAAAAATGACTGAGGCAAAGCCTCCATTGGTTTTTCTTGTTCAATACACAGTGTGGCAGTGTGCCACACTGTGTATTGAACAAGAAAAAACAATGGAGTTAGGAAAGAAACACAGGAAGAATATAACAAGGTGAGTTAAAGTCTTTTTTTGTCATTGTGGTAGCCATCTTGGATTTGAATCCAAATGTGAATCAGTTGTAGATGTTCAAGATTAACCTGAGAGTTTTTGAAACAATTTAACGTTTATCAAAGCTGTTATGTAACATGTAGCACTTGGGCCATTTAATCGACATTGCTCAAGCTGCTACCACACCAACATGTAGCTCAACTTCTGTAAAACCTTTTTGTTTTGACTACAATAGGAAAATTATAACATTTATAAAGGTCTAAATCATGTGTGCCCAGCCATGGTCCTTGAGAGACAACATCCAGCATGTTTTAGTTGTTTCCTTACTCTAACACACGATTCAATATCTGAATCACATGTTCAGCAGGTCACCAAGCTCTGCAGAAGCCTGTTATTCACCTGCTGATGAAATTCAGATGTGTTGGAGCAGGGAAACTGCTAAAACATTCTGGATATCCATCCATCCATCCATTTTCTCCCGCTTATCCGGAGTCGGGTCGCGGGGGCAGTAGCTTAAGGAGGGAAGCCCAGACCTCCCTCTCCCCAGCCACTTGGGCCAGCTCCTCCGGGGGAATCCCAAGGCGTTCCCAGGCCAGCCGAGAGACATAATCTCTCCAGCGTGTCCTGGGTCTTCCTTTGGGTCTCCTCCCGGTTGGACGTGCCCGGAAAACCTCACCAGGGAGGCGTCCAGGAGGCACCCTAATCAGATGCCCGAGCCACCTCAACTGGCTCCTCTCGATACATTCTGGATAGTGGATCTGAATGATCAGAGTTGGAAGCACCTGGTCTACATCCAGGTACTAAGAGAGCTACAGACCTTCCAGCCATTAAAACTTCTTCGGATTATAAAATTCAAAACAACATCAAAGAATGCTTCCAACTTTTAAATGAATATCAAAGAATAAAGACTAAAAATATATTTGCTTTTAAATGCACTGTGCTTTCTTTGTTCCTTTATACATGGGTTTTCCATAGATGCAATCTCTGAATCTACATTCACCTTTCCCGAAACCTGAAATTAAATATCCAACGAGCCTAATCAACAGTAGAAGCTCATTCACTTAGCTTGAATATAAAACGTACATTATTGATCTGTAGCTAGCAAAGAAAACCCATTCAAAGTGTGGTTCACTGACCTGGGGTTGAAATGAAATGACCATCGGTGTACTCTATAATACTGAGAAACGATTTATGCAACACCACTGCTGTTTTGTTTTTTCAGAGGGACTGCCACCTTCTCTCACCGCTCTTCAGTTCATTTTTATTCACACTGGAGCTCACTCAGGGACTGGCAAGATGGTTTGTGAAGAACCATACTGTTGTAGGTCACTGGAAAAACATTTGGTTTCCAATAATTGAGCGCCAAATGTGTTCTGTTTTAGCACACACAACCCCTCCGACACCTTCCTCCCAGCACATTATGGACTCCCATGCACAGAAACACATTCTGTGCTCTTCCTATTCTGGTCCTTTTCAGCCTCCCTCATACTTTCTATTCTTTCCGTGCTTGGCTCTGGTTACTGCATATCAGGTCTGGGCGCAGGCTAATCGTGTGTCTCACAGCCTCAGTGTGATTTCAAAAATCTGGGGACAGCATGTTACCCCAGACATACTTTAGCATGGCACAGCAGCCTGAATGCCACGTCCACTGAGAGAGAGAGAGAAACCACAGGCAATTTGGCCCATCACTTGCTTTCAGCAGCATTTTGGTTCTGTGAAATCATTTCTGCCCTGTTAATGATCTTCCTTCAAAAGCCAAAACCCATTCCAGATCTTTTAAAATGTGCTTGTGTGAAGGCTGCAAATAACTTGGTTTTAAAGGAATCCATGTATAATTTCCTCTCTGAGGCTCCAGCAGGAGATGTATGGGCAAAGTTGTCAATTCAGACAAGACTTTGCACTAAAAAACACAAGCGTGCAGCAGTAGAACGGCATTAAAGTTTGATGGACTGGCTCATGAAATATGGAAGTGTTGATTAAGTGGATGTTAATAGGTTGCCTATGGGTGGACCATGCCTGAAAGCAAGGTGAGCCTCCATCTGACAGAAATGAAAAAAGAAAAGTATTTCTGAGTGAGTTGGAATCTTAAGGCAGCTGATAAAAAGCAAAAAAAGGTGCTTTTCTCTATGCTTGAAATAACAAATAGTTCACACTTACGTAGCACCTTAGTTTAGGTTCCAAATAGTGCTTTTACAAAAGACACTTCGTATTAATACATTAAACTCCACAATATATAGATGTATATGCACTTTTCTTATCAAGACATCCGCTTACGTAGATGTCAATCACAAAGTGTGTGCATGAGTTTGTCAAGGTACCTATAGGCCTGCTGATGCAGATCTGGTGACACTTTTAGTCTTTAGAAAATGCGTGCATGTGTGGCTGTCTTTGTGTCCCTGTGATGAGCCGATGACACAAACTGGTTAAGTCTAAACATACACCAGCCACATTTTCAAGTGAAATCTGGAGGAACATAAGCCAGAACCCCAGTTTTGTCTTAAATTTGATCCCATGCAAGGATGAGTACATGGAGCTGATCATTCCAAGAACTATTTGAAATACCTTTATGCTAAAGCAAGAAAGTTTTAAATGAAATAGTTTTCAAACTAGCTCATGCTAAAACCTAGCCCATAGAGTCATTGTTGTTAATTGATCCAAATCTTTCAAATGTAAATCATGCAGCTCAACATCCATCAATAGGTCTAGTTTACAGTCATGACAATTCTGACGGGGGTGAATCTCTTCAGTTTAGGTGTAATTACATGCTTGAAATTACAAATAATTAGATTTGATTGGCAGCTAGCATGGGCGTCAGAGCTAGCGTCAGAGCTAACGCTAGCAGCTAGCTCCAGGGAAGGCCTTAGCCTCACATTAATAGCTGTTCGGCCATTTCGACTCTGAACTTTGGTTGTGTCCTCTGTGTGTTCGTGTTTGGATGTTATTTGTGCAATTCCTGGACAAAGATGGCTAGCTGTGGTATTGATTGCACAGACCATCGAAGAAGTCTCTGTTCCATTGTTATTGATAAGTGCATTTATATTTTTTATTGAATGGGGTAAAATGCTGTGCATTTAGCATAATGCTGCTTGGTCAAAAATGGGTTGAAATATGACGTGTTGGTGGGGCTGACTGTGTACCGAAACTCAAGCTAAGTGAGCTAACCGAAGCTAACGAAGGTTTCCGGGCTCTGCTGGTCCACCGCTGTCAAAGATTCGTGAAGTCATCACCGTCGAAGGAAGGAAGACCGAGTTTCATGTCTTTTCCTTTAGCAGTCCCGCAATCAGAGATCTGTGAATCTGCTGGTCCAGCCTCCCGAAGGCACCCAAGCGACACGGCCACCCGGCTTGTCCCGTCTCCCAGCTGGGAGCATCCCAGCAATGCAGCCGGCCATCTGCTCCTGTCTCCCGGAGCAGCCAAGCAAAGCAATCGTCCAGCTCCCATGCAAAGTTGTAGTCATTCTGGCTGCCTGTGGAGCTCGCTGAGGGAGACCACAGAAACACAGTAGCTCTTTGAGTTGATACATGCTTCATTTTTGAGTCACTCGACCGCATTTTCTGGCTAAAAGCACCCGAAAACCTCCATTAGCTTCGGTTATCTCAGTTAGCTCGTAGATCCCCAGAGCCTTGCTCTCAGCTCCACCTCTTTGCCCACTTTTGGATTGTTTGGGTGTGACTTGTGACTTGTTACACGGCCAAGATGGCGGTGATCGGAACCACCCACTAGGCTTCAAGAAATCTATGGGTGATGTCACGGAGGGTTTGTCCATTATTTTAACAGTCAATGTCACACCACAGCTTGCCGGCACTGAAGCAGAGAAAATGAAATTTCTCAATAAAAAAGTTTGATGCTACTAAGGAAAAGCTGATGGGACTCTAAATCCAGCTGTGGGCTGCAGTGGATCCTTTCTGATGCTCCTGTTCCACAGACAGCCAGCTGAAATAATGCCAATGTTCAACAGAAGAGAAACATGAGAGCAGCGTTCTCTGTGATGAAAATGATCAAACAGGACTCTTCTCACTGATACTTCAGTCTGAAACTTTTTCACAGCTTTCCCTGAAGCCAAGTATTGATGAACTTGAGAAAAGATGTCAGTGACTGCTTTAATCTATATTTATGTCTTTTTTCATTTTCTCATAATATTTTAAGGATGTCTGTTTAATGTGGTACATTATTACATTTAAGAGCTTTTTTTAAGTTTTAATGACCTGTGTTAAAATATCTTATAAATAATCATTAGAAAATGCTGAAAAAGAAAGATGACAGTGATTTAAAGGCAATATTTGAATTTAATTATATTTAAATGAAATAAAAAACAGGAATAGTTGTTCTGACATTTACATTTTGAGAAAAGGGTCAAATTTGACAAAAACAAGAATAATCTGTCTTCATTATTTCAAAAAAGATTAACCATGTTGAAATTTGGCCCCTGTGAAATTGAGTTTGACACCCTTGATCTTATTAAAGTTTGTACTTTACAGTGAGTCTGTAAAACTGACTTCAACTTTTTTGTCTTCCTCCATAGAGTGAGCATGTTATGAAACAATAACAACTTTCCTTGTCAAACACTAAACCCTTTCAAATCACGGTCCCATGATTTCTTTTAGTCTATTAATGCATTTCCAGAGCGTTTTGGAATTTTGGGAATTTTCTCTGTGATGTTTTCAACCTGCTACAAGCTAGAAACAAAGAATAGAATCTAAACAGTAGAACCGCACGTCCCAAATGTTTTTATTAAGCTAAAAATAATTAACTGTGTGTAGGTGTGTGAATGCAGGCATCAGTATGTGGCTTCAGAGGTGGATGGATGTGGGAAGAATGTAAAGTTTTACCCAGGCTGAAGGATGGAAGCTCAGGGAGTGTATGTATAGCGCCTTTCAGAGTCAGAGGACTCCAAAGCGCTTTACACTACAGTGTATCATTCATCCATTCACACGCTGATGGTGATGAGCTACATTGCAGCCACAGCTGCCCTGGGGCTTACTGACTGATTCCCACCTGTCAGACTACATATGGATCCCCAGCCTGCATGCCTTCTTAGGGTTCTACAACCCCCCAAGGCGCTTCACAACACAATCAGTCATCCACCCATTCACACACACATTCACATCGTAGCTACAGCTGCCCTGGGGCGCACTGACAGAGGCGAGGCCTGCCGTACACTGGCGCCACCAGTCCCTCCGACCACCACCAGCAGGCAAAGCGGGTTAAGTGTCTTGCCCAAGGACAAAACGACAGCGACAGACTAAGCGGGACGCGAACCTGCGACCTTCCCATTGCAAGGCGGCCACTTAACTCCTCTGCCACCTACGCCCACTCCTCTGCCACCATCGCATAGGTGGGCCCAATATGGATATATATGGACAACCCGTATGGGTGCCAGCAGGGTTTGTCAAGCGGTCTCCATGGTGGCCCCACAGGGGCTTCCCCACATAGGACAAATCAGAGCAATGAACAATGTGACGTATTCATCGCCACAGAAATCAGTCAACGGGGCAGTCCGCCATACACCATCAAAGAAGAAGAAGAAGAGCGCCGTTCCTGGGCCAACACCATATTTGTAGTTTCTCTCTGTGGCAGCTCTGGTGCTAACCCAGTCCAACATTTCTCTACAATCATAGAGCCCTGTGATTGGCTAAACATAAAATTGTTTGGGCCAATGGTAGACCTGCTGAGGCTACAATGGAAGATGGCTAGACCGACCTGCAGAGCTAAATCTTTTGCTAATGCTATGGTTTGTCTAGATTTCTAGGCTCATGTCCACCTACAGTCCAACAACATGTAGATTAGGTTCAAATGTCCTCACTGGGGGAGTTCCAGGACCAAAACCTCTATTGATCAAAACAAAACAAAAACCCATTTCACATTTACCACAATAACCTCTTGAGGATCCCAAAGACTTCTGGGGAATCTTTCTGTAGACTGCCACTAGTAAAAACCGTGTGTGTCCCATTCCTTCTGGAGTCAAACTAACACGCAAACATCAGAAATGCATCCACAACTTTCATCATTTTCAACAAAGATTAACAAAGCATACTGGTTTTAACACTAAATATGTCTATATGACAACCTTTCATCCCCAAATTCTCATTAGTTTAATGTTAGTGTTCTAATAATGTTATTAGTGCTTTATTGACCTCAACATTGAAGTGTAATTACACTGAAGTTGATCTGATTTTTAAAAGAAAGGCGTAGTTTGGTGCTATGTTCTGACCCATTTAGAGCACGGAGGTTGTGTGAGATGAATAACATGTTTTTGTTGCTCTTTTGAGAGTGACAAGCGATAGGCAGAACTTGAAAAGAGGCTGGAAGTGCTAATGAGCCTTATTTTAACAACACAACGCCTCCATGAATATTCAACAGCTAACAGTAAGAAGTGTGATGAATTCACCCCTCTGAGTGAAAAATGGGCTTCATAAAGCGGCTGTTGTTCAGTCTCACTTTTATATGAGCTGCTATTAAACCAAAATGATGCCTATTTATGGCAAAGAAAAGACACGTTGTACTCCTGCCAGTTTAAGGAAAAACGCAGACGTTGTTTATTTATCTTCAATTGTTAATTCCCCTCCACGGCTGAGGAGAATGTTTAAGGGTAGCTGGTGAAAATCTGCAAGGTTTAAAGTCCCATTGACTCACTTTGTTGCTATAGGCAACCATGAGGGCACTGATCCCTTTTCAGGAAAACAACTTCACTGTCCAAAATAAATAAAGATAGAGGGAAGATATGGTGAGCCTCTTGAGCAAGGTTAAGTCTCTGGGAATGACACTAAGTCAACATCGAGTCCATCGGCTGCCGGAGGCAAAAAGGTGTTTGTGTTTGTTAAATAGATTCTTTACTCTCAGGACTAAAACAGGGCTTGCTGATGAAAGGTGTGACTGTGGTGATAATGGCATCTAGTAAAGATAAATATGATCAAATATGAATTGTAATTTTTCTGTTTTTTTCACATTCCTTAAACCAAGTTAACATCAGAGGAAATGCAGAAAAAATATATGCAAATGCTATTTTTGTCTTTTGTTTTATGAAGAAATGTGAGTAAACACCGTTGGAACAGATCAAAAGGCTACTAACAACGGTATCTAGGTCTCCTTTTCAAAGGAGTCTGGTTTTATCTCATTAAAGCAGGCAAGAGAAGAGAAAAAGCTGCAAGTCCAAGGGGAAATGAAACAGTTTTGCCCGTATTTGCTTTGTTATTTAGCTGGTAAAGCTCAAATTAATTACTCTCATCTTCTTCTCTCCACTCATTATTCTGGCTGTAAACATATTATTCAAATTAAACGTCTCTGAGCACACCTGGCTTTCTTATCGTTTGTGCCTTCCAAACCAGGAAGGCTCAGTTTCCCAACCAGCACACTATTAAAGAAACTCAGTGCCATTTAAGGGATATGCTACCTGCTGCCGGTTCCACCGATAGCTGCCTCCCAGGAAGCCTTAATGTATGAGATTTGTCAGTGTCAATTTCCCAGTTAATCTCTCCGGTCCACCTCGCCGCTGCCTCCGCCGCCCATTCATTCTGCTGCTGATCTACCTGCTCACGCTGTACTGCGTGGGACACAAAGGCGGCAGGAGGCCCGGGAGTGCGAAATTCATCCGCAGCCGATGTGTGCCCGCATGTGAAACCGACTAAGTTGAAACGTATCCAAGGAAAACTGCTGGCACATGCCCTGAATTTTCAAGCACAGTTTGAGCTTCTCTTCTCAAAAAAAAAATCCTGGAAATAAAAACTGGCTACAGCACGTCAGGGCTCTGCCGTGGAATATGTAATTGACTCCTGTTGATGCACTCTGCAGAACTTTCACAACACCATGACTGAACACTGTTTTAGGAACAAAAACTCCTCACTTCCAGTCAAACTTTACCCACACAGGAACATTTAGCCACTGCTGTGACTAAAACAGACATGACTGCATTTATTTATCTGTCTGATGGAATTTTCTTTAAAGTGGGCCAAAGACATCACCCTTTGAACCAATGGTTCTATAATTTAGAACCAGTCTGACCCTTCTCCTCTGACCTCAACAAGACATTTCATCCACACAACTTTCCTTTTTTAAAGCAATATCTTCCTAGAGATGGTTGTGGGTTCGAATCCCAGTAGATCAACAGCCCATCTTCTCTATTGCAGTTTAAACTTAAGTAGTTCATCTTCAACATATCTATATGTCGATGCACTGAGCTGCTGCCACCTGATTGGCTGATCACATATTTACGTTGAAATGGGAAGAATTTTGTTTGTTTTCTTTTTTAGGTCAGAGTGAGCAGCTTCAACTCAAACAGGAAGAAGAAATAAAATGTAAATCAATATAAAAACAAAACTTTGCTGAGAACGTATTACTCTGGCTTTTGGATAAATAGTGTGTTTTTATAACGATGTCAAACCCAGAATAATTAGAAGTTGGCAGGCTGGGAGGCATTTGGGTTCTGCAGTGAACAACGTGCTAATTTAAGCTACATTCAGAAAGTCTGTGTTCTTGGCTCATTGTTGGACTCTTGCACAATGGATACTAACGTTACACTGTAATTTAATTAAAATGGTTCAGCAAAAAATATTAAAGTAAGACTTCAGCTCTCATTAGTTTAAAACTCCTACCAGACAAAAAAGACAGCAGTCATTCAGCACCTTTTTTTGCTCTTTTTTCTCTGTTTTTGTATAAAAGTTTCCTCTTAATTTGCAACATGTGCAGCTCTCTGTGTGCAAAGCTCTAAATTGTCTCTAGACTGGAATTTGACCAAAAACAATGATGCAGATAATATGCATGCCTCTATCCTCTATGGGGGTGTGCAGTTAATCTCTCCAGCAGCTCTCTAGAATTTGGCAGAAACAACGTTTTCCTTTTAATGCAGTTCACCTTATTGCTTTGATTAACTTCAGCTGCTAATGGCAGCAGGTCTTTATTAGATAAAATACTTTGTTTATAGTTCTTATAGTTAATAGTATGACCTGCATTTCAATGATGCCTCAATCCCACACTCAAGCTTAAAATCTGTTTTCAGATTGGCTCCTGAAAATAAAAATGTATGAATTCAAACTAAAAGTTCATATTTTTAAAAAACATGTTTACTTTATGAAAGGTTAAAGTGGGTCTACAACAAAAACAAGGGAGGAAAAAATGAATGCATTTGTTAAACACTCTTCTAAGTCAGGGTCTCCACAGCTGCACTAGCTACAGCTGCACTGACAGAAGCCTCCGACCACCACCACAAGACAAGGAGGGTGAAGTGTGTTGCCCAAGGACACAACTGGCACTTACAGAGCCTGGGTTTAAAACCAGCAACCCACTGGTTACGGGGCGAAGTCTTAAACCCATGAGCTCCCAATGCCACAAGACATTAGCTTCAGCATGTTATTGTTGAAGTGATATAGCTAAACAACCAGTACTGCTTTGCTACTAGCAGTCTCAGGTACGCTAGCTAACGTTTTCATCACTTTCTTGAGCCAGTAGGTGCTAAAATGACCCTTTACAGGATGAAGGAAAACTCCCTCAGCCCCCTCCGCTCCTTACGGGCAGAATTCCCGCCTTTAAAACTTGAGTCTCTGCGGACCGGTTACCTGAAGTCTCACAACGGCACGCATCTCGCGAGAAGCAGTAACGCTTTGCGGCAATCCATGTTTACACCTCAGGACAGAGGAGCTAGAGGTTATTGGCATTTATTGTACCATGTTTATCATGGCGGAGCCTCGATGAGACAAGAAAAACATTTATCTAAGCTAAAAAGAACGTTTGACTAAAAATGGAGTCAAACAAGAGTCAGCATCGGGATTTTCTGAATGGCGAGAGCTCAGAGATAAATAAGGATTCTACTTGCAGACCTCAGGACCATCCCATTGCACTTGTAAGAACAACTTTAATATGTTTGTACTTTTCCTGTGTTCATCACACTCATCACCTGGGACAACATAAGTCTAACCGTCCTTGTTACAGTCCTGCTTAAGCTATTCCTGCTGCCGGTCCTGTCAGTGAGCCGCTCGTAGCTTCTAGAGTAACGTGCTTGTCTGTTATCACCCAGCGCTCTGACTTCCATGTTTGGGTTTACCAACACGCTACAGCTTTTCCCTGTGGTCACATGACTCCTCTCAGGATCTTTCTTCTGGTCATATTATTTACCAGGAACTCTGTTAGTCCGTAGTAAAGTGGCTAACCAACATGCTAGCGCCAGAGTGTGCTTCCAGCACAGATTCCTGCATGTTTTAGATCTTTCCCTGCTTAAACACGGCTGATTTGTTGGATTTAGTGATGAAATCATTCACCTAGTAAATATTTGAGCTCATCATCATTTTAATGTCAGTTGAACTTGGGGCGACGGTGGCAGAGGAGCTAAGTGGGGTAACAGGAGGGCTGCAGGTTCACATCCCATCCGTTGCAGGTGTTGTGTCCTTGCTTGCTGGTGGAGGTTAAGAGGGACCGGTGGCGCCAGTGCTCGGCAGTCTCGCCTCCATCAGTGCGCCTCAGGGCAGCTGTGGCTACGCTGTAGCTCATCACCACCAGTGTGTGAATATGTGCGTGGCCGTGGGTGAATGGTTGTGTTGTAAAGCACCTTGGGGGGTTGTAGAACCCTAGAATACGCTATATCAAATACAGGCCATTTCAACTTGTGTAGATTTTCATGGCTCAGATCAAATAGAAGAAAATCTTTTTTAATTTCCCTTTTTCTTTTGTCATTTTCTATTTGTTTCCCCAAACTTCCCAACATTAAGCCTTTTTGGCCACTACTCATTCTCACTGATTAAACATGGAGGTTTGTGGTGCAACTGACTGAATCTAATTTGGCAACCAAAAAGAATAAAGAAGCATTTGTGCTGGCCCAGCGCCAAGGCGGCGCTGAGAGAGAAAGATGGTATTTACATGTTTGTTCTATCAGTCTCACATTGCTAATTCATCTGGCTGTTTTCCATTAATCTCTGTAGGAACTCCAGCTCTGAGTGTCCAGACTCGCTCTGGCATGGCAGCTCCAAATCACAAAGATGAAACCGAGTCAATGGACGATAAGAAGAAAAATAAAAATCACATTGTTACAAATGGCTTTAGTTGATTGGGATGTCTTCGTATCACTTCCACGCTGCTCATCAGGAGCCGTTGTTTCATATTGTGATTAAATTTCCATGCAGTATTTTGGTTAATGAATTCAAAGCTGATTGTGATCAAAAGCAAAACATGTGAGTCAAACATCCAGAGTGGGCTGGGTTTATTTTTTGTTTGCTTGTTTGCAGAGTCAGAATCCTGATTATTTTCTTCATTGGCTTGACTTTTCATGAAGACTACAATAGTAATAGAATGTAGTAGTAATCTGTCACATGGGTCTCTGCTTGTGTAGACACTTTAAACATCGGGGATGACTGTGAGTTTGGCTATTTTAGTTTGGTTTTATCTAGTTTTGTTTGTTTTGCATATTTTCAGGTAATTTTAGTTTTTTATATTATTGATTTATTATTGTTATTATTATTATTATTATTATTATTATTATTATTATTATTACTATTATAATTATTATTAGTAGTAGTAGTATTAGTAGTGTTTATTTTTTTGGTCTCTCTCAGCTAATTGCTGTCTTGCTGTCTTTCAATTTTGTCTTGTATGGAAGGGGGACCCTCTTGAAAACGAGATGTTTCATCTCAAGAGGCTTTATCCTCCGAGAAGATAAGTAAATAAAATAAATAAATAAATGTAAGAAAATCCATCTATCTGTTTCCTGTCGTTGCTTGGTTTTTATGGGCCAAATTCATTTGTGGTGTCACAAACGTAGAAATTAGACTAGAACCATCTCTCATGTGCAAGAGAGAGCTGCTGCTGCTGGAGGAGCAGCGGCTCTACCCCAAGCCCCTCCCAGATATCAGAGCGTATCAGCTTATAGCAGCCTGAGTGAGGGAGGGGTGGGCGTGGCCAGCAGTAGCTTGTTTTCCTAAAGTGACAGAGCCCTGGAACGGCTCGTTCTGGAAGGTGCTGAAATTGTCAAGAATAAAACTGCTCAAATCACTTCCTGTGAGAGGGACTTAAGGACTTCATGAACATGTTTTGTATCGACTATAGAAATATAACTTAAAAGTTTGAATCAACTCATTTGCAGTGGTCTCTAGTAGGAATGAATGCCTTATAAGTCGTACTCTGGGAAACAAAGCTCCGGTGCGCCTGTTTCAGGAAGTAGAAGTCAGCCAGATCAGAGTTGAGCTTCAGACGACAGAATTTGGAGTCTTATTTCCTGATATTTGGACATCTCGCCTCTGATTGGCTAACAGCAACGTGACTCTACCTCTGACTCTGCTCTGCAACGTTGATGTTGTATCTCCACTAATAACACAAGCCTGGAGGAGTTCGGCTGTGTGGTGGAGTTGCTAATGCTAACGGTTAGCTTCTACTAGCCGAGACGTTCTCTGCTGTTTCCTGGACGCTAAACCAACAACAGCCTTCCCCGTCGTGAGCCAAGATGGGTGAGTCCATGAATGTTCAGTGACAGTGTGATGTAGATCTGTCAGGATTTTCTAATCCTAGAGTTTCACCATCTATTTTCTATCAGAAGCTAATGCAGGAGATAGGTGTAGGAGACTATTTTCATGTTCAGCCTGCATGAAAAACTCAGTGACTGATTATAATCAGAAATAATAATTAAAAAATGCTCTTTCAGTGAACCACACCTTGAAAGAAAAAGATCATAATATGTCTCCATTAAATTTGTTTCTGATGGCATTAGTCATCCAGTATAAAGTTTAAAGACTGGTGGTTGTTCCACCTTTTTTCTTCTTTATTTGTATCCATTTGATCAGTGAATGTTAGAGAAAAATAGTCTGATAGCATGTCTGAGACTGATTGTCAAATGATGCTCTGAAATGAGGCTTTAATGGTCATTCTTTTATCGTTTCCCCTCCATGGATTGTTAAAGCGGGGCCAAATTGTGACCTGTTCATCTGAAAACCTTGAGTTGAAGATAAATTGTGATTAAAGCATCTTTGATTCATCAGCTCCTCTTTAGGAATGCACAGAAATCTCTTTATGAAAAATGCAAGACCATGTCAAAAAAATGCCTTCAACCAGCAGCTCAGTCTAATACTGTAATTGTAAAATCTTACTACACACAGCACATTCATTTATTTTCTACCCAACACAAGGTCATGAATTCACCGCACATGACATTACTGCTCATTCAAGGCTGTCTGGGGAGAAATTATAATGCTTGATGCCGTCTCTGAGTTAAACCCACAGTGTAGACGGATGTGGAATTCAAAGCTCAATGAAAAATCTTTCTGCAAAGCACAGCAGGCTCCTGGAGACAAACTGCTAACGGTACAGAGCAGACTTCTGGGGATTTTAACAAATAACAATTAAACAGACATACAAGAATAGCTGAGCTTTTGTGTAGAAGATGTAAATAAGTACAGGCTTGCAGGTAGTTTCCAGTGTCAGAGTAGTAGGTTAAGATCAGCACTTTTTGGTTTTAGCAGCCAAGATGGTCAGAATACAGGAAGGACACTTTGCCTAACTGTTGAATTCAGCTGGTTTATTGTCACCTTAAAGCCATACTATGCAACTTTTTCATATTTTAAATCATTTTCTTGAGCCAGTATGTGCTAAAATGACCCTTTACAGGGTTAATGAAAGGTCACTCAGAGCCCCAGAATACTGCAGAGTAGTTGCAAGTGCGATATTCTGTGGCCAGAATATCGCACTTGCAACTTCAGAGTGGCGGGCCACTCCCTGCTGGACTTAGAAAGTGGACATGCCTGGCGCTGCAGTCTGCTTCCAGCATGTTTTAGATCATGAACACAGCTGATTTGTTTGATTTAGTGATGAACCGCTCCTGTAGACACTAATGAAGGCTGAGGAGACATTTCAGCAGTTAGATTAAGGTGTTAAAAAGACTAACGAACACTAGAGGGTGCCAAAAACAAGACAAAACTGCCAAGTGCTCCTTTAATGCTCAGTGTTGCCAGTAGTTTTCAGTCATCAACTCAATACTCATGTCTCTTACGTCACTTCCAACAACAGTATTTAAAACAATATTACGGGAAAACAGAAAAAGTCAAAGCCGTTCACACAACCTCAGTTTGGAGAGAGAGTTTTATCTCTGACAGGACTGATGAGCTAACGGCTAGTCCAAACCTGGCTAAGACTACAGTGTCAAAATTGTTTAAAATTGCTCAGTCCTCTCTAACACACAGTAAAATCAGTTTTTTCTTAGCAAGTTGCCAGATCTCATAAACCTGTAGTACCAGTATCACCACAGACATATATAAGTAGAGGCCTTGTGGACTGGCACTGCCTTTGGGAGCTGCCATAGTGGCCGTCCGCCATCTTGGATGGGTCTCTATTCGCCCCCAGTGCATTAATTTCTACTGAAGAAGGTGCTTACCCAATTAAAAAACACATTTTATCAAGCACTTTCACAAACTCAGACACATGGTATGGCATAGTAATTAAAATAATTAAACAAAATAAATTAAAATATAAAATCCCATCAGGTAGGCTATAAAAGTCAATAGTAATTCCACGTGATCTGTTTTCAATAGTACGCCTATTTTTGCAATCGTAAGCGGCACAAAACAGGCATAGTTGCCTATAAAGATATATTTTCGATTTTCGCCCAGACCTACGGCAGATACTTAAAATCAAATGACTGGATCAGAGCGTCCCTAGCCCTAACAGAAACTCCCTTTATAATGGCTGAACCACTTCTTTAAGTCAGTATTTCTCAAGTTGTGCAGATGATCCAGATGCATCAATGCAAATTATCTTAGAAAGAGAAAAATCTGCTTTATAGATTTATTTTAATATGCTGATTTTTCATTGTACGGATCCTCCATTTAGCCTTAAAAACCCTCAGCTAAGTGAGGAAAGTGTGATCATAACACAAAAACACAATGTGGAAATTACACACTAACTGTACTTTTGTACATTCTTTTTTGTATTTCCTTTTTATGGTTGAAATGGTCATAAAACGCTGCAGCTTTGTGTTGTACATCACCAAGTAATTATAACACCACTAAACTGCTGTGGGAGGAATTTTAATGGGCAACTCCACAGTTCTCCAGTTAAGTCCTGTGACCAAACTAATGTTAACAGTGAGGCTGGACTGCAGTAATAAACTGGTCACGGGCTAATAGCTGGCCCTGGGGATCTGATTATGCCATTTGTGTAACTCATTATAGCAACGCTGACAGTAAAAGCCATCATAAAGCCAAAAACTTCAGCAATAATGACTCTCGGTAAACTGCGTGTGTGAAAAGCCACAAAGAGCGGACAAAACACTCTGGAGTCCTTTCAGCTGCTTTCGAAACCATTCGCACAAAGTATGTAAATTACACATTTAGATCACAAAAGGTCAGCGCTGCCCTTTCAAGCATTTCAGAGCTGTGTGCAACATTTGATTTCCACTTCATGGTTTTTGACGTGCGTTTCATGCTGTTGTGTCAACACATGGCTGGTGCAATGCAAACCGTTCAGCCCGGCGTATAAAAGCAGGAAACCAGAACACACCTGCTTGATTTGTGCTCAAACCAAAACGGGACCAAAAAACAATTTATCGATGTTGTCGTAAACACGAGTACAACTCCCCGCTGCTGCGGCGGTCCCACCGAGAGACTTCTGATGCTTCCTAGTCATTTCCATTCCACTGCTTAGATTTGCATTTGTTTGATTTCCAGCAGCAGACTGCGATGCCCCTTTGTGCAACAACACACACAAATAAATTAAGATTCGTCCTTCCTGGCAAAGATTATTTATCTCCCTACCGAAGCTGTCTGAACTTCAGCGACGTGGCTCCAAGTTACTCGCTGCTCCAGTCGACTCTGTGCATGTTTTCACACAATACCAGCCTTACGTCTGCTAATAAAGAATTTTCTTAGCCTCCACTGATGCTCCGATGCAGCATGAATCATTGTAATGTAATGCACGCCTATAGCTACAACCCCAATGCTAATCCTTCAGCTGAAAATCAATTTTTCACATCGGCTTCAGCCGCCCTTAGGAAGACAAATCACAAAACTAGTCAAACCGGCGACCAGAATCAAAGAGACTGGAATCAGTGAGGGTAATGTGTTGTGTATAATCAGAACTGAGGCGCTGCCAGAGTGGGAACATGCCATTTCATTTTCATCAGCCTCTCAAAAAGACAAATATTATGTAATTAGGATGAATAAGATGAGCAGAGACTAAAGGCCAACAGTGTTAACATAGCTGGAGATAATAGAAGGATTACGGGTGATTCACTTAGAGAGGCTAATGGGCTTTTCAAATAGAAAACATGAATTCATTAGCACGTGTGATTGACGGCTAAAAATCATTTACCAGCTGGACGAAAAAGGAAGAAGCAGAGGAACTGACTTATCAGGTCTTCTTGTGCAGCAGTAAAAAAGTCAGTTAAAGTGTCAGGTGGACGGAAAAAAACAGCAACTTTAGGAAAACTGAGAGCAGATGAGCACTGACCCAATCTGACCCACTTCTCCCTGATTTATGGTCCACGGTCCCCCAGCAGACACAGCTTTGTTCAGAGGCGGGGTCATAAATCTCCCGTACCTCAGAGCTGATCAGCTGACCCTCCAATCCCAGCCACCATGCCACCAGCCTTCACTCCCTCTGTAGCTCTCAGCACAAAGCAGAAGCCAGCGGAGCCACGAGCGCTGGGCGTTAATCACCATGAGCAGCAGACAATGGCGTGAAATAGAGCCAAGCAGTCCGGGAAGGCCATTCATCGCTACGGCTCAAGCCCTCAAATGGGACAGCTGAGGTTTACCTGCTCAGTAGCCTCCGCGCAGGAGTGAAATACGGCTTTCAGCATCTGAAGTGAGTCATCAGAGAGGCGTTTGAGAAAGGAAAGAAAACATGACAACACTGTGTTGCCATGTGGAAATGACTAAATGCTGGACTAATTAGGAGAAACCTAAATTATTGTGATGGGATGATGATGTTCTCATCTAACAGGCCAAAGTTACAGCTCAGCAGGTTAGCTTAGAGCATGACGGGGGAGGACAAGGTGTGTGGGTTTGGGGGGTTAACTCAGAGAGGGGACGAGATATTCCTGAGCTTGAGCAGCTCCAGGATCGGAGCGGCATGCAGAGATTAAACTGCCTGGCCCCAGACCCACACGCTCACCTGCCTAAAGCATGTAAACACATCGTCTGCCGAGGCTCGTCTCCCGTCTAAATGATCTCTGTGACTCGAGCAGCAGCAGATAATTGGCTCTCAGAAAAGTGGGAGAAACACTCATTGTGATGGCAACGAGCATCCTGGCAATATTATTATTTTTCTGTCCTCTCAGCCCCATGCATGCACCCCCTCCTCCCTTTCACTCTTTCTCATTTGTTCGTTGACTCTCAAGAGCCCCCCCCCCCACCCCCGTCTCACCACTTCGTTCCCTTTTATTCCCCAAAGCATAACTCTCCTTGCCGATGTAGCGCTAACAGCTCCTGCACAGCCTGCTTTCTCATCAGTTCCTTTCACCCCGCTCTCCTCTACTTTCCAGATTTCCCGTCCTGAAGGACCGATGCATTCACACCCTCCTAACCGCGCTCGCTCTCCCCTCTCGCAGCGCACAAAGTGTATCATAATGAGAAGTGTTGGACTAAAACTAATTACAGTTTAGGGTCAGAGCAGACAGACTTCAATAATTCATGAGCTCAATTTAAGGGGTGACGGCGGATGAGTACATGAAGAAATGAAGCTTGCAGAGGAGGCAGAATCACATTTTCTTTTTCTTTTTGAAGTAAGCCTCTACTGTCTTTAGGTATTTGTGTGTAACTGAGGACGGAAGAAGCCTAATTAATTGGATTCGAGCTGATTTCTGATTATGTTTCACCATCAACAGGTCTGCCACTGACAAAAACAGTAATGCACTTTAATTAATGAGAAAAAGATTGAAAAACAGAGCCAAACTGTTAAAAAAACACATTTCTGAGCTAATAAATCACACACATGCTGCTCTACATGTGACCAACTGATTTTAGGTTTGACCTTTGCTGACATGTAGAAATACAGTTGTGTCTCTTAAATCTGTGAAGATTAACTTAACTTAATCCTAATCTTCTGTTTTATTTAAGAGCCAAAAATACTGCACTAGAATTAATTCAAAGCCAGATTTGCAGCCAGCTACAGCAAAGATAGATCAAGAGTTAGAGACTTCATCCTTCAGATTTACTGAAAATACAGTTTCATTTAAATCAGGGAACAATCATTTCCTGTTGTACCAAACACACGTATTTGTATGAGTGAAACCACAACCAGAAAAATTGTGCAAGGGTATTTAGGAAGACTGAGTTTATATCACTGATATAAAGCAAAAACGTCCTACTTACAGGTCTGGTTTTGTTTCTTTAACATTAGACTTTGAGCTTTTTTTGAAATTCTAATTTTTTTTAATTATACAGAAATTAATTGTAAATAAATCAATTGAAAGCAAGGTAGGACATACACATGTCAACACCTGGAAAAACACACTTTAATTTTATAATCAAGAAAATCTCCTATTTGCTGCAGTGATGATGTGTGTTTCGACCATGTCTGTCACGTGCTTTGAGATTTGTTAGCTTGTAAAAATTTATGAATAAAAAGACTACAAATCAGACGTCGCATGTATGACGTCACAGCAGAATCTCTTCTCCCAAGCGCAGCTGCTACTTACCACATGACCATATTTATAGTGGTTTTCTCCATGTTTAATGCTCCTTCTGTCGTCCTGGAAGAAGGATTTAAAGCTCGCTAATCTCACAGCCATTTTTCTTTTCCATCTCTGGTTTGATGACATCAATTTAGTGAGACAAACATTTGTAGTCCACCACGTCTTTTCACACAAAACCTAAAATAACTTTTGCCGTCTGTTGAAAATAAGTGATTTCTTGGCATCAAAACGTGTCTTTAAAATTCACGAAATCCATGGTACATATGGAACGGGATCAGAAAATAACTTTTATCCTCTCATACACTCCCATTCATTTATTTGGCAGTATTGGGGACCCATGGACCGGAAATACATGGGCGTGACGTAGGCTCCCTATGTGTTTATGTGTGTGCAAATGATTGTCTCTCTTGGCCCTGATGTCAAGGAACCCTACATTCTGTCCAATCTCTGCTGGAGAAACACCTGTGATGCTGAACTGGATCAAGCGAGGAAACGTAAATGAATAAATGAATAACGCTGCTTTGAGTTTCACTCTCTCGTGGTATAGGATGAGTTGAAAGGCCGTGTGAGGACACTCGATATTATCAGACAGAACTACAACATTTGGAACAAAAGACTGCATTTCTGAGAGGTGGAACCAGGTGTTTCGTAGATCAGAGCAGCAGCCTAAAAAAAGCTGCACACAGATCCAAACTGGTAACGGCAGCACAGCAGGAATTCAGGCGACAGGTCCAGGTCAATGTCCATTTAGAGGAGCCATAAACCAGCAACATGTTCAGAGAACCGGGAAGTGAGCTGTTCTCTGGGAACAGGAAGGTGTCTGGTCACACTGACACCAACACAGGCTGGGCTCTAGCAGTGGAAGGAGACCAGCTCAGTGTGTCCTCCACTCCCTTCAGTCCCTTCAGTTCCTCGTGGTGAAAAGCCGCTCCAGGCTCTGGAGAGCAAACCTGCATCAAGGTATGTCCAGGGGAGGTGGAGGCAGCGGGAACAACTCAAAGAGGAGCACCAACTGCTGTTCATTGAAGGCATCACACTGATGTTCCTGGAGTGTTCACTCTACAGCACCGCCTCCGCCTCCAGGCCCTCCGGCTAGAGGAGATTAGCAGGACTAAATGTCAATCTGCCATCATGGCCCTAAACTTTTATTTTCTGTCTCACATTGTAAAAAACATAGTTAATGGTTCCATTCATGGGTAGAAGTTCACTGCAGAGATAACCTCCTCAGTGAAAGTGGTGATGTAATAACCTGCATTACTTGTCCTCCAGGGACCCTGCAGTATGATAACACGACTCGCTGTCTGAGGCATCAGGACCTTCCAGCAGGATCACTCCTCTGTAGCTGAATACTTTTTCTTCTTCTTAGGTCTAAGAAGTGAAGAACAAATGGAAGCCAACGTGAAACTAAGGTGTCGCCCACATGGTAGGTGGGCGTGGTCTAAAAGTGATGGTCTTAATGGACTGAGCCTTCCTTCACAACTAATGGAACACTTGATATTCCAGAACACTGAATGATAATTACTCAAAAAAACAAAAACTAACAAACAAGACAACTAAAAATGAACAAACAAAAAATAATTAAGACAAATAAGACACAACTTTATAAAATCTAACATCTAAGTGTAGTTAATCCAGACATTCAGTAGATCTACGTTAGGAAAAACAGATTATCCTCTGGTTTCAATAATGCTCTTGTTGACATCATTTCCACACGTCTACAAATTAAATATTTCTCCACCTCTAAACAATAAACTTAAAGGGATATTCCACCCAAAATTGAAATTTTGTCTGTTGACATATTTCCCAGAGTTAGATAAGTGGGAAAAAGCATTTTGTAACCAGCCCAGTAATTCTCCTGATCTGGCAGCAGTGCGTCTGCTTTAGCTTAGCATAAACAATGAAAGTGAATGGCAAGTACTAGCATTCTAGTACCTGCCACCTGCCAGATCAGGATAATTACTGCGCTGGTTACAAAATGCTTTGGTTTTTTTGTCCATAAATATCATAGACATTTGCACCTGGCCTGGTTGGCCAGACATTTTTATTTGACTTGAATGCTGTCCTCCCACCCCTTTTTTGTGCATAAATAATAAACACCACCATAACTTTGTCCAGACTTCTCAGATACTAATTTAATTCTACAGAAATAAAAACTAAAATGCTGCACAGTGACTAACTGTTTGATGAAAGGTGCAAAGCCAATAAAAACCTTAAAACTCAACAATTGATTGTTGCAATTTCATTTTTGTTTTTGTGCAAAAGTGAAAGTTGTGAAATGATCTGTGCTCATGACTGACAACCATCTCTAAAACCAGAGCATCAACTGTGGGGATGTGCTAGTTCCTGTGAAGAATGCTTCTGAACTTGTGTGACTGAACTCCAAACCTCTGGTGAATCAACTCCTCTCTCCAGGCCCACAGCCTCAGTCTGAGCACCTGTGTTTGCTGATGTTCCTCTGATAAATTAATGACCACAACAAAAAGTTTCAGCTGCAGGTGCATCAGCGGTGCCATCTAAACTTTCTCTGTGCAAACACTGATGTTTGATGTTTTCACTCTGGTCAATCAGAGTTAAGCATTAACCTGTAAGCACGTTTAACAGCTCAAACCAGCTTAGTTTGAGTCATTTACTGAGACTTATAGATGTGACAGAAGGTTTGGATCAGATACGTTTCTTAACATCTGCACACATCAGCGTGATTCATTCAAACATCAGATGAATACATTTACACCTCAAACCTTTCATTGACATTCTCAACTTTCAGTTTGATGTGGTAAAGCTTTTGACAACAAAGCTCCAGCAACACTTGAATTTTCAGGCCCTCGGGGAAATAAAGCTCGTTTATGAAGAAGAGATAAATAATAGAGGTGTGCAGGAAGCTCCCGTTGCCTTCAGGTCCACATCTGGAACGTCAAACTCGTTGCACCTACTCTTGCTGATCAAAGCTGGTTGCTGCCTGCTTCAGCAGCTGGTGTGACGACTAAAGAGAGGAATGGTACAACGGCATTGTGATGTGGAATATTTTACCCAGCCCTCCACCATCTTCTCTAAACACAACCTGCCTCTGGTCTTTATTTCATTGTCATCTATGCATATTTAATAGGAGAATTCACTGTCTTCCTTTAATTTTTTACACTCTAGTAGTGCTGCTTCCAGTATCATGTCTAAAGAGAAAGACCATGCTGGATGTTCAGAGATTTTCCTCCTTTTTAATAAGAGGTTGGGGAGACAGAGCACTTTAAGTTGATTCTCCTTTCCAACAATCTCCAGGATGCCCACGATTACCATAATGTCTCTAGAGATAATCCTATAAGATTTTCCTGCCATGTGTGGTGTGTTAAGACTGCTCGGGTCTGCTCGGAAGGACGTCGGGACCGCTATGATCAGAACTCAGGGATTTCTTAACCTGATATCCCAGCGTGTGTGGTGTAAACGAGCATGCAGACGTTTAAACAAATTCTCCTCCTCCGCCATGTTTGTCTACTCAAAATTTACAAAATTTACAAAATTTAATCTTGAGATTTCCAGTCTGACCTGAATGTTTGAGTGAATTCGGTTGATATGTTTTTAAGTTTTATTGTACTACGAGAGAAACATGGTGGAGTTGTAACGAATGAGTATTAATATTCCCTGTGAGGGTGGACAGAACTGATCAGAATACAGTAGCTGACTTAACTTTAGTCTCTAAGCTAGCCTACTGTAGATCTGAGAACTGAATGCTGCATTATTGATTGCCTAATGTGTTCCACACAAACAGATGATAAGAGCAGGAGTTTCTTTGTAGAGCAGCTCCACTAATGCCTGGGAAGAACCATTACTCTAATGAACAAGTGAAGATACACTGAGAGATAATGTCCACAGAGAGGAAGAGGAGGGAGGGAAAGCTAAGAATGCCACTCTGGATAATTCCTGCCTCTTACAGAGGTGTCATTTATGCTCTGTTGGAAAGATGTCACTGTTCTGGTAATGTCCCTGAGAATTCTGGGATATCCTAGCTAGTTCTGAAACAAAGTAACTGCACTTCTTTATTTTTGTGAAGACATGGAGTTTTGATTAAAAATTAAAAGTGCAGAGTTCCACTTGCATATTTGTTCCATTATTGGCATTTAAAATATTCAGTATTGGTCATAATTGTGGTCTCCCAGCAACCAGAGAATGAGAAACAAAATAGGGATGGGAATTTAACGCGTTAATTATGATTAATTAATTAATTAGAAAAAAAATAACGCTGTAAAAAAATTAACGCATTTAACCCTTTAAGCACGAGGGTCCCCCAATTTGGGGATGTTGAAGTTTAGCAGCAACATAGACGCCCTAAATATCACCTCTAAGGAAAGCTCAGAACCTTGGCTACAAGACCATGTAAACCTTTTATTGTGCTCCAAACACAACTAGAACTACAATCACATGAGTGATCAGAAATCCCTCTTCATGTGTTTTTGCCTTCATTTCTGTCTCTAATGATGCTAAAATCAAATCAAATTGCATTATTATTATTATTATTATTATTATTATTATTATTATTATTATTATTTTAAAGACAATACCATTATCAAAATAAACTTAAAATAGTATTGTACTTTTAGGTCTGTCCTATTTTTGCCAGTGATTTACATTTTTTTTCTCCTGTTTTGAATATATATATATAATATAATTTAAAAGCATTTTTTTAGAAATTAAAACAGCTTGTGTTTACAATAATAATGTCAATGACTATTGTTTGATTCTCTGTCTCATTATTTTTAATTAAAAAAATGCTTTTGGGGCAAATTTTCTTCAACGATTAAAATGCGATTAATCAATATTAATTAATTACAAAGCCTCTAATTAATTAGATTAATTTTTTAATCGAGTCCCACCCCTAGTTTTTACACAAATAGAGAAATTGGCTTTTATTTATGTTACAGGTCTATCTTGTCCCGACTCCAGCAAGCCTTTAGGACAGCCTGTCCTCTATTCAAATAAAAACTCAGACTCGGCCAAGTGTTGCATGTGATGATGTCAGCGGGCCGGGTTCGGGATTCAAGTTTTTTGGATCAAATTAGTTGAATATTTAGAGAACTGGTTAAATCATTATTTTTGTTTGCTTGTGTATGGAGAAGAAGTGGGCGGGACTGGACGCAGACGTTGTGGGAACAGGATTGAAAACATAAACTAAACCAGAATAAGCAGGGAAAATGGACGGACAATAAGAATGTCATGACTTTTTCAAAATGAAAGATTTTACTGTATTATTTTTTTGCTTCTATTTGTTTCTTTACTTTTTGAAACAGTCATTTATGATCAGGCCTGCTTACTGACCATGGTGCATTTTGTAACAGAACGTGCTGCAAATCGGTCTTCAGTGTAAACGCAACAGTAGCACGCTTCACCTGAACTGTTCTGACATTTTCTGATGTGTCAATAGTTTTAGATGGAGGAAATCTGCTCTTATGCAGTTTTGTTTAAATCCTCTCTCCACCCGAGTCTCCAAACGGACAGTCCTTCTGTTGCGGTCCATTTCAAAAGCTCAAAGATACTTGATACAACTCTGCTGAAAAAGAGAATCTTTTTAAAGTCTGACTGCAAACATAAAGCTGGAGTGTTGATTCATGAACGAGGAGCAAGGTCTGCATAAGGAGGATGCTGTAAAACCAGAAAAGGCCTCTCATTGATGAGGTTGTTGTTACCATAATAAAACTAGCACAATAAAATCGACACCTTACAGATATTCTATATTTTCAAAAAGACCCAAACCAGCCTTGAAAGAGAGAAAACAGCCTAGCCTGGGGTCAATCTAAAAGTGAACACATTTAATGCAAAGCTAATGTGATTAAAGATTATTTATTTAAAGAGGTTTTATTTATGTGGATGTTGTGATGGAAGTCATTTAGGATTTGCAAACAATGTTTATCACTTACTTTCCTGCCTTTGCTTGTGTGCATGATCATTATTATTTAAACGCATCATTTAAACCTACAAGGCTGATGACTTACATAATTTTTCACATTAAATGGGATCCACTTGGGAAGAAACCCTGCAATGAGACGTTAAAATGTGTTTCTCACTGTGCTTGCCTAATTAATTAATGTGTCTGAATAACATTCAGAAGGTCTTCTTTAAAAAACGTAATCCACGACTTACTGAAACCTCATAACGATGGTCTTTTTCATGTGTCTAATATGTAGGGAGAGTGCAGCTGGCTTTTGGCTTTTGTCCAACCACAGTGTTAATGAACCACGGAGTGTTAAGTGAATCATAGGAAGTGTGGTGTTTAATCTGCTGTCTGACAGCAGGAAACCGGACCTCCTCATCATTCACTTATCTGGAGCACATGAGAAGGTTAAGCTTTTGCTACAAAGACCTTCACCTAAAAAAACTCAATAAATATAGGTTTGAACCCCACTGTTAGGAAGTCAAATTAAATGCATGGCAGCAATAGAGAATTGTTAAAGACTGTTACGACCCCTGGCTGTCCATGCTCAAGCACCACCAGAGCTACAACCACTCTACTGGCTTCAGCACCACGGACAGCGCCAAACCGCTGCACAGCCAACCTGCCCTGCTCCAGCACCTTGGAGAGAGGCACACTGGTTCCACACCAGCTGCTGCGGATCAACAATTAGAGACTCAACTCCTAAAAGGAAGAGAACCAGAGACAGAGAGGAGACCAGACATGAGGGAGGACTACCAGAGAAACCTCTGATGCCAACCCATAAAGACACGTTGAGCTGGGAACGAGAGGAAAAGCGAAAGGAACTCAGAGCGAGACGAGGAGAGTGTTTTGGAGCCTAGCAGCTGCTCCTAGACTGAACCTCAATCCCTCGGTTTGGTATCATATACTACGAGTGGCCTTGAGGCAAACTAGCATTTAGTTTACTTTTAGATATTCTATGTTGCTTTAGGGTTAAGAGTGATCTCTCTCTTTTCAGAATTTAGGTTAGTATATAGTTTCAGAGACACTTTTTGTTAAATAAATCATTTTAAACTCATAAGTGGATGTCTCCTTGTGCCCCCTCCATATGTGTATTTATTGTGTTGTTCCCTTCCGGATGATCCTAGACCAGAGGGGGATGTAACAAAGACAAAGTTCACTCATTTTTTGCAACACATTTGCATTGGTCTCTAGTATAAATGAATGCCTTCTGAGTCAATCTCTGTGGGAAAAATGCTCTGGCGCTCCTGTTTCAGGAAGTAGAAGTCAGCCAGAGGAGAGGTGAGCAGAAGACAGCAGGATCTGGAGTCTTATTTCCTGATATGTGGACATCTCTCCTCTGATTGGCTAACAGCAACACAACTCTGTTTGCTCTGCAACGTTGATGTTTTATCTCCACAAATAACACAAGCCTGGAGGAGTTCTGCTGTGTGGTGGAGTTGCTAATGCTAACGGTTAGCTTCTACTAGCAGAGATGTGTTCTGCTGTCTCCTGAACGCTAAATCAACAACAGCCTTCCCCGTCGCAAGTCAAGATGGGTGAGTCCATAGCCTCTTTCTTAAAGAAATGGCGCCACTTTGCCACAAACCGGCATCAAGGAGCTTTTGGTCATTCACAAGTGGTCAGCCTGTGGCTAAAATGTGGCGTGATCATGTTTTTCACAAAAGATTACGTGATGGCGGTAGAAAGGGGGTCTGGGGTAATTCTCTGCACTGTTGACACACTGTCAAGGACATCCGTTTAGCTTAGACTTGTTTTAATCCCGATTGAAGGCACGCTCCTTACGTTTTCTTCGTGAGCCACTCTAAAAGTCGGCTGTCTTTCACAGCCCCCGTGAACTGTCTGGTGATCTGTGCTTCAGTTCCAACAGTCATGAGTTCCCGCGCCTCTGCGTCGCTCCAGTTTGCCATTTCAGCTGATTCTGTTTAAAAACCAAAACACACTCCCCGTGTTTAATTGCATTTTCAATATTATGGCCAGCTGGGGCTCGGCTCACATTTGACACATGATCATGACATCACCCTCTGATGATGTGTGATCTTCATTCAGAAGTCCACAGTTGTGGGAATAAGCTTGGTGGCACAAATGCCACAATATTCCTGCATCGCCATGCTGCCACAGCGCTTTCATAAGACACACCATGGTGGTAATTAGGCTTGAGCGATATCACGGTATATTGAGGAGTTCACATCGATAACGATAAATGGACGATAACTACATGTATGCACAAAAACAAAAGCTGTCCACTAGATGGGGCTGTTACGTGTATTACATTGAGTCACGTTGCCATGTGACTCAAGGTGGTGCAGCTTCTTAAAGGGACATGAACGTCTCCAACCTACACACATCTTTTCATTTTTTTATTACCAAATTTATTGACCTGGGAAAAATGATATTGGTTAGAGTCAGAAATGTTGATTACAAATTTTCGATTTATCGCCCAGCCCTAGTGGCAAAATTACCCAGAATTGCCGCCATGGTGTGTCTTATGAAAGAGGCTCATGGATGCTAAAATTCAATGTGACGTAGATGTGACTGGCTTTTCTAATCAAAACGTTTCCCCATCTATTGTCTACCAGCGGCTAATGCAGGAAATAGGGGTAGAAGACTATTCTCAAAGTCAGCCTGCATGAAAAACTCAGAGTGACTGCTCTCATTTCAAAAATAAGTGAGTAAAAAAACAGTTTCTTGGTGAACTTGCTCTTTAAGAGTGCTCTTGTCTGCTCTGAAGCACGTCGGGACCCCAACACACACAGCTTTATTCTCTGCCGTTGACCTGTTTTTAGCAGATTGTCTGAATCATGTAAAAATGAATGAATTATTTGTTCAGTTCAGTCTTCCAGCTGTTAATCCATAAACCTTTTGATTCATTAGAAAATAATTTAATTCACAGCAGGAACAATCCTGGTGAAGCTTGAGAGGAATTCAGACTGCTTTACGCTTCTATTGGTAACAATAAAAAAGATTAATACAAATATTTTACTTATCATTTCTCAGCCTCTTCTCAGTAGAATATATTTCATTTGCTAAAAATGTTTTATTGGCATATAATTAGCCAAATATTAACACTTTTATTTTTATTAATGTTATGTACCCTAAGCGGTATTAGCTTCTGTTTAGACAAGCTTATCTTTTTTTTTTTCATCTAATTAAATTCACTTTGAGTTGTGAATCTACAGTTTAACCTTGCTTGCCTGGATTAAAGGTTGAACCTTCAGGTCTGTGCAGATGCAAACTTTAGTCTAAGAAGAAGTCAGAATAGGAAAAAGCAGCAAAGTCTGGCACCCAAAAAGAGGAAATAAATCATTTATTAAAAGCTAATTTCATTGTGAAGTCAAGAAAGTTGTTGTTTCAATTTAGCATCATTTAAAGGAACACTTGGCAGTTTTGGCTTGTTTGTAGCACCCCCTAGTGTTCATTAGCAAAAGGGAAACGAATCTCCTCGCTTTGTCTAACTTCATCTAACAGCTGAAATGTCTCCTCAGCCTTCATTAGTGTCTACAGCAGTGGTTCGTCACTAAATCAAACAAATCAGCTGTTCATTATCTAAAACATGCTGGAAGTAGACTGCAGCACCAGACATGTCAGCTCTTTTTTCTAATTCCAACAGGAACTGAACCGCCACTCTGAAGTTGCAAGTGAGGTATTCTGTCCACAGAGGGCGGTGGGGGTCTGAGTGACATTTCATTAATCCTGTAAAGGGTCATTTTAGCACAAACTGCCTCAAGAACATGAATTAAAAATATGAAAAAGTTGCATAATATGGATTTATTCTGCTGCTGGACAAGCATGATTTGGTTGCTATCTCCAACTTGACCACTAGATGTCCCCAATTGTTCTAAAAAAAGTTTAACATCAGAATCAGACTAAACTGATAAACATGCATTAAAAGGTTTAGTACAATTATTATTTGTTAAAAGTTAAAACAAAGAGTTTACAACAAATAGACTAGCTGGACTAGTTCCTGAACCAAAGTCGCCACAAAAACCAATTATCGCTCATAAAACACAAAATCATTTGGTGACTATGGCCGTCATTACGGTTTTATTTGAAAACATTAAGTACAGGAGCATTCTACTACTCTTCAGAACTGAGATATAGATTTTTTAATGCAGTACGATGATGAACTTATTGTACTGGACTTTGAAAGCACAAAAGAAATCATCTAAGATCCATTTGTATTGAATTTAGAGGTTTTTAAAAAAATCAAACAGGCTTTCATCCAAGGTCAGCTCCATTTTTATCTTTTAATGACATTGAAAGGATGATTCATGCTTTAATGACGTCACAACTCGGCTATTATACTGTTCTGAATGTTGGAATGTGCTGGGCCTCTCTCATGGCTGCAGCTGGTTAAGGATGCTTTTAACATGAACATCATTCATTCATTCAGAGGTTGGTTTGAAGCTTTTATTGTAGATTGTGTCTTAACGGTCAATATTCTTTATATATCTCATTTTACCAACCTTACGTGTCCTCTAAGTCATTCTCACACTGCTTTCCAGTCTCATCTGGAATACATTTTTATTCATTGGCTTTTAATTCCATATGAGATTCTCTGTCTGTCATTGTTATGCAACGGCTGACAATTAGTCACTGGCTAAAAGTCTTTTTGTATTCAGGTTCCTGTAGCCAGCTGCATGGGGTGAGTGATGTCTCACATTTAAAACTTACAAAAGAAGAAGAAACATTTTTCCATCCAGAGTTTGTAAGGTTCCTGCTGTCCATTAGGACGTAATGAAGACATCTGTGTGGGTTGTCGCAATCGCGGGCTGCTATTAGAGGTTAATCACAGTGACAGTGATGCACCTTAAATTGTAAATGGCTTCTTCAAATGAAAATGGATGTAAAAATGAAGGAAGTGTACCTACAGCAGAAGCTGCAAATTGAAACCATCTTTTTTCCTTACCGACTGAATCAGGGGAGAAAAAACTCTTCTGAAACCTTCTGTTTAAGAAAAAGTTCATTTTAAAAAGTTATTCCAACTGCAGCTCTCTATGCTCCAGTTAAACTAAATTAAAACACAATACAGACGTCATAAAGCATGTGAAATAAAAACATCTCTTAAAAAATGCTTGGACAGATTTCAGGATTTTTCCAGAAGAGAACGAGGACGCTTGCAGTACAGCACACACGTGCATTTTACCGTTTCCTTTCTAAATTAAAACTAGGACCGTGTCATATGCATACTGCAAAAAATAGATTATACTGTTAATTAAATCTGTGCGAGTGCAGGGCAGCATATAGAAAGAGACCCAGTAAGACAGTAGCGGTTCTCGTGGCCTAAAACTGTTCAACACAGATCAAGTGATGGAAAAATGTGAATTGGTCCAACCAACAGTAGCATTATAAGTAGTCGGGGTGGAAATCGAAAACCAGTTCTTGCTGAGAACCGGTTCCCACTGTTTCAATTCCTAGGAATCGTTTGCCATTTTTGCAAATGATTCTCTTATCAATTCCAGGTGGCACAAATGACATCACCACGCACGTTGCCTAGCTTTCACAAGCTATATTGCACAGTTTACGCATTTACTTAGCAGGAAACATGGCGCATAAGCGGCACAAATGCTCAAAAGCTTGGTTGTACTTTACGGGAATGGGTGACAACAGGGAGACTTGCAATACTTATAAAGTAGGTATTTCAACAGAGAGGAAACACAAATATGCAAAAGCATTTGTGCACAAACTACACGATAAATCAAAGTGAATGTCGTGTTTTTTACCCGCTCCAGACTAGTGAATTTCAATGCATCCTCTCCTGTTAATACTGCAGGTAACTAATCAGCTAACACTGCCCATCATGGTAGCGTCGTTTACCTCATACACACACCTCCAGCAGACTCCAGCAACAAAAGTCCCACCTGTGGTGAGATTTTTCCCATCCTGCAAAAGCTACAGCAAGAAGAGGACTCTGCCTTCACAAGGAGCAGAAAAGACAACATTTGGAATGATTTTTCCAAACAATACCAGGTACAACTGATTATTTATCTTTAATAGAGTGACAGTTTTAATGCAGGAAACTGTGCAATTAAATTTTTGCCACTTTTGGAACTACTCTGGACTTGATAAGGAATTGGATTGATAGACAGATTGGACAATGCCATTGATATTGATAAAAACTTATCAATTCCCACCCCTAATAAGTAGGGGTGTCCGATATTATCGGTCTACCTTTAATATCGGAAAATATTGGTGTCAGTTTTATACACCAAACCCTTCAGCTACTTCTCTCTCTCAAAATGTCACAATATGACAGATCTGATGTAAAGATTTTGAGATATTTTAGCCTCTTTGGCACAACTTGTGACGTAGAAATCTGCCCTGTATAGTGAACGTACGCCGTCCTCACAACCTAGCTGTAGCTAGCCGGCTAGCAAACGACTAATACAAAAACAAGAATCTTCACCCAAGGCTTGTTTTTCTTATCTGAAGATCTTTATAAATGTCACCATAGCTGCAACATACAGAAAAAGTATAAATACATTACTAATACACACACCTTAGCATCACGCTTAGGGAGAATGAGATTCAGCTGCTGTTGGAAATTAAACATAGCTCTTTTCCTTACTGACTTACGTTGAAGTAGTTTTCTTTTTGCACAGAAAATGTTTAAAATGCAAGCATGATAGGAGTAATGTGATGTTAGTATTTTTTTATTTATGAGAGGGGAAGCAGCATATATCGGTATCGGGTTATTCTAGATATCAGTAAAAAAGCAGAGCATCCCTAATTATAAGGCCCTAAATAATTTTCTGTTTATTTTACTGAATTTTGCACCAAATAAAAAGTTAATTATGCTCATTTGAATTCATTCTCAGCAAAAATAAAACCAAAAAGGTCAACACAACACTCGGTGTTTTCTTTCTCAAAAGTCAGATTTTAAAAATTAAAAACATGCTTCATGTTTGTGGAATAAAGTTCCCCACATGTGTGCTTCGAGAATAAAAGGACAGTTTTCCATTGAGTAAATACATATAAATAACATCATTGCAAACAACTCAGAATTATTGCTTAAAATGCTATTGGTCCATTGTGTCCAGTTTGAGTTGCATTCAGGATGCCATGACCCTCTGTGTTGCTTGTCTTTTGTCTTTAGTCCCCAGACGTCCCGCTGCGAGCTAACGTGCTATCATGTTAACACTTCACTAAAAACAACCATAACTTGATTTAGGATCTGATTCTGTACAAATCCAACGTTAAAGCTCTCTCCTGTAGTTGGTGTTAGCTGCAGCGAGAGGCTACAGCTGTTTTGCTTTTCTGTTTTCAGATTGACTCTTGGATTTCTGGGTCATCACATCTTCCTGTGATTCCAGATGATTGTGTTTTTACTGAAAGATTGTTCCCTTGAGTCATATAAATAGTTGCTGTAAATTTAGAGTTTTTCATTTCTCTCTGCAGTTTGACTTCCTTTCTTCAGAGAATCTACCTGATAAAAATGTGTTTTCTCAACCATTTAATATGAAACATCACCTCACACATCTGGTTTTTCTGGAAAAATCTCACTGCTTTTGCAACACTGTGACTTTCTACACATTTTCAAGCTCCCTGTAGGTTTCCTGGCAAGGCAAACACTGTTTTAACAGTAAATTCATTTTCAAATGCTCTGCCACAGGATGTCAGACAAGCTTGCTCGGTGGACGTTTTTAAAGCTAAACTGAAAACTTACCTTTTTACTAAAACTTTTACTGATTGATCTTGGTTATTTTTAGGCATTTTTACTTAATGTCCTGTTTTAGCTTGTTCTTATATTATCTTTGATTTGATTGCTTATGTGTACTCTATTTGCTTAGAGCTGATGCTGTTGTTTTTATACTAGGGTACTATTTTTTATCTTTTATGCTGTGCAGCGCTTTGTTCAAAGGTGCTTTATAAATAGTTATTATTATTATTATTATTATTATTATTATTATTATTATTATTATTATTATTATTATTATTAATATGTTAATATTATTATTATTATTATTATTATTATTATTATTATTATTAATAAAATGTTTATTAAGTTAATATTGATATTATTAGTATTAATAATAATATTAATATTATTATTAAAAAGAAAAAGCAATAAAACAACAAAAAAACATCAAAAAACAACGTAAAACTAAAAATGACTTGTAAAGGATTTTACCAAAAGATGAATGAAAATCTATTTTCATCTCTACAAAAAACAATATTTTATATTATCCTCTAATGAAGTAAACCAACATAATCAAAATAATTCATTTATTCATCCTAAATAACTTGTGCATAATTGATTTGTCCAGCCAACCAGATGGATCCTGGGAAGTGATGGAGGTGGTGGAGTATCTGGTTCTGCAGCAGTAAAAGAAATATTAAAGAACTTTTTTTTTAATCAGTGGAAGCGAGTAACAGATCCAAGGCTTTTAGTGGCTCATTATCAGTACAGCTAACATTTATGTCCTTATTAAACCCCGATAATCACACAAAATTCAAGCCTTTTTAAGGACCTCAAGCACCTGTAAAACCCTATCTGCTAAAGGAGAGGGAAGCCTTGATGAGCTGAATATCGCCTCAGCCTGCGACTCTCTTTATTAACATGATATTTAGGCTTTGCATCAGAGTGCTCACTGAACTAGCTAAGCACTTGACAGGAGCATCATTACCTCTCACCGTGTATGAATGTACAGTCTGAATGCATCTCCTTTCTGTGCTAATCCTGGCATGGCTGCAGAGCATTCTGCGAGTCCATTCTTTGACTCATTCAGCTGGGCAGGAACTGAACTGACATTAAGATTTCTCTTTAGAGCAGCTAGACAGGAGCTCAGATCCCACTCTTCCTCCTCCAAAGCCTGCACCTCACATCCTGCACGAACTCAGCGGGAGCCCAATAGAAACCAGCTGCCCAGCCAATCATGACCTGCACCATCTCTGAAAACCAACAGGCTGAGACACCAGGGATGGGAGAGTACGGTCGACAGGCAGACCAACAATTATTTGTGGCATTTGTCTAACCTTTCACGGCTGAATCAAGTAAGTGGCTGCTGAGTCTACCTGAGTGGATGCTGTTGCGATCAGCTGAAGGTTCGCTGCATCTTCCACTGAAAGCTGACCCTTAAAAATCCAATTTAATGTCCCGTTTTAATGGGAAAATTAGAAGTATAATTAGAAAACACTGGAACAGCAAGAGTCTGATTAAACCGAGCTGACAGTGTTTTTCTAGGATGAACGTTTTCATCTCGTCAACATAAAGCGTCTTTATTAGCGGTGGTGATGCAACAGAAATAAGCCTGAAAGTAATTCCATTCAGAGTGAAGGATTAGAGCCGTTTTTAGGTTCATGTTCTGCCTCAGCATACAAGCTAAATCATTTATGTCCATATGTGGGTAAACATTACAAAATGAATCATTTTATGTAAGATTAAATAGTAAATGAACAACCATGCAGTCCATTTGTCAGTTCCATCCTGGCTTCTGCCTCATTGTTGCTGTTTGAGCTGGCGTCTGCCACACAGTGAGGCGTAACCATTATGTCCAACCAGTGTAAACAGCGTACTCGTTTCTGGGCTTTACTGTACGTGTCTCCTGGCCTTGGCTAGATCCTCTCAACTGTACCATCTGAATATAAATGTGCTTACTTTATACATTTATTTATTCACTGCCTCGTCTTGTTTAGTGTCTCTGTCCTACCCACAGACTAATAGGACTGATCAGCTGATGCAGGGGGGTCTTCTATTACACACTGCATCATTTGCCAAAAGCCCTTCTGAACTGGGCAAAAGGGCTTCTGCATGGAACAGGCTGCAGGAAAACTGGAAACTAACCGAGCTCATCTCCTTGAATACATTTAAAAACAGACAGAGCCCTTGAGACAGATTCCCTGTGTTGTAACTGCCTTCTGTAATTTTGTACATAACATGTCTGTGTAACTGAAAGATTTTGTAACTGTAACTTTTGCTGCCTCTTGGCCAGGACTCCCTTGAAAATGAGGTTTTTAAACTCAATGGGACCTTCCTGGTTAAATAATAAAATTTGAAAGGAGCCACACAAATCTAAAGACAAAAATAGATATTATTTGTTGTTATTTATGTATATTTAGTTTATTTTTCATTTTTACTTGACATTATTACTTGCATATTTAGTTCCATGCGAGAAAATTACACATTTCTGTTCTGAGGGCGATGGTGGCAGAGGAGTCAAGTGCCCGCCCTGCAGTCGGAAGGTTGCAGGTTCATGCCTTGCCCAGTCTGTTGCTGTCATTGTGTCCTTGGGCAAGACACTTAACCCACATTGCCTGCTGGTGGTGGTTGGAGGGACCGGTGGTGCCTGTGTACGGCAGCCTCCATCAGTGCGCCCCAGGGCAGCTGTAGCTACAATGTAGCTCATCACCACCAGGATGTGAATGTGTGTGTGAATGGTTGATTGTGTCGTAAAGCGCCTTGGGGGGTTCTAGGACTCTGGAAGGTGCTATATCAAATACAAGCCATTTACCATCTGAACTTAAAGCATCAATCCAGAGTTTTCCCCCCTTTCAGTATTCATATATGATTTATTTAGAAATCTGTAAAAGTGATAGTCGATATAATGTAGGCAATAGGGATGTGAATCTCCACCACTGAGGCCGATTCGATACGTATCTCGATACGCTACTGGCGATACGATACATTAACGATACGGTAAACCCTCTGGCGATACGATTCGATACGATTCACCCCTGCTGACGATTCTTTAATGATTTGAAAACGATTTTCGATTCGATACATTTCATGATGCAATTTTAGACGATTCAACACATTAAAAAGATTTTCCAGCCCACATCTGATTTTTAAATATCAAAATGATTTTCCCTCTCCTCTGTGAAGGATGTATTTGATCCTCTATTGTTTTTGATTAATCAATAAATTCAACATTAAAAGACAATGCACTTCATCAGTGATATTTACATATTATACATATTTTTATTGCTACAATACTTGAAATAAGGGGGTTGACACTAGGTTTAGACAGAAAAATAAACCAACAGAATCAGAAAATGATTAGAGTTCATCATTTTTCAATTATTTGGAATTATTATGAAACAGTAAAAATTTGAAAACACTTCTAAATATTGTAATGATCCATATGTGGCAATACTAAAAGCTGTTGTAGCCTAATGTTACTGTTCCTTTAAGAGAAAAGTCCAGGCTGATATGTGAGTTCATCTCAGCTGTTTATTGAACTTCTCTGAACTAAAATGTCATTCTGTCTGGTGTTTAGTTCTGCACAAATGTTACGATAATAAGGAATTATCTTAAATTACCTCACACAAAGCTTTAGTTGTGTAGACCAACAAGAATGCTCGGAAGAATACGCTGCTGCAGAAACCGGTCACACGGACTTTAGAAAGTTTTATTTTGACAAGACAGGAAGCACGTACGTCGGTTAATATTGTCCCACGATGGTTTTTCTAACTGCGGCGGCGCGCCACCTGGCCTCCGCTAAAAGAGAAGGACGGTGCGTTCAATGCGCCTCAAAAAACGAGGACATAGCAGGAAAACAATGAAGTAATCGATGTAACCATGGTTTTAACCGATGAGAGGCACGTACGGGAAGATACATTGCGATACAGCCGTCAGTTATAACCGATGCGCGCTGAAGCTACCGGTGCAGTCGCATCGCTAACGTCATGAACGAACCACCGGCTCAGATCGGTGAATCTCTCCATCCCTAGTAGGCAATACATGAGTTTGTTTTTGCTAAGCCTGACCGCCGTCCTGTTGAGCTCCATGCAATTTGAATTGAGCGCTGCTCAGCATTAGGCAATAGCTTTAGATGTTTTAGCTCCACTGGTCGGCTAGAGGTGAGCGCTCACAAACGAGAGGCGTTGCTTCCAGCAGTAATCACGGAAGTAGGGAGAGAGGGATAAGGTGTAATACAGTTTTACGCCTCTAGATGGAGTCCTCTTACAAAAAATTACAAATTTCTGCTTTCGGTAACTTAAAGAGATACTCTGCAACTTTTTTATAATGTGCTAAAATGACCCTTTACAGGGTTAATGAAAGGCCACCCAGCCTCTGTCGCCCCCTGTGGCCAGAATATTCCACTTGCAACTTCACAGTTGCTGGTCCCGTCTGTTGGGACTTAAAAAAAAGTCAGCTTCCATACCTGGCTCTGCAGTCTGCTTCCAGCATGTTTCCTGCATGTTTTAGATCGTGAACACAGCTGATTTGTTTGATTTAGTGATGAACTGCTCCTGTAGACACTAATGAAGGCTGAGGAGACGTTTCAGCAGTTAGATTAAGGTGTTGAAAAGATGAACGCACAGCGAGGAGATAAGTTTTACTTTCGCTTTCGCCCACAAACACTAGGGGGTGCTAAAAACAAGCCAAAACTGACTAATGTCCCGTTAAGCAAGATCACAAACTACAGAACCTAAACTAAAACTGATTGCTCAATTTTAACCCCATTTCAATGTTATCTAATCCTGGAACTAAAGTAATGGAAGGCTGTATAAGCTGTGCATTAATAATAAGTTATGTCTAATTTCTAACAGAAATGTGAGCTGAGCCTTCTTATGTTATTCTGTCTGTTTTAAGATGTGATGTATTTTATTTTTGGTATGCTTTTATTGTTTCATCTATTCTAGTTTTTTGTTGTTTTTAACTGTTCAGCACTTTGGTCGACAGAGTTGTGTAAAACCTGTTATATAAATAAATGTGGATTTGATTATTCATATAATTCTGTTGCAGGAGGTTGGTTCACATTTTGCAAAGCATTTGGAAAAGAAAACAATTTAAACTACCCTGCTGTGATAAACATGTTAATTTAGTTCATCCTTGGTCAAACTGACAAGGAGCCATTTGCAGATTCCTGAGCTTAAGGCGTTGCTACAATCTCAAAACAACTCCAGTCTTCTAAACTTTTCAGCAGCTCATGTAAAATTTACTTTAAAAACCTTTATACTGAAATCAGTTTTAAATTACACACTAGTGTAAAGGAAAATGTAGCACTTCTAGTGCACCAGGATCAAGTCTGCAGGAGTTTCTTATTTTTCTGCCAAAATAAGTGTAAAGTGAACCTGACAGTTTTAAGTGTTTAGAAAAGGACATTTGGATAAACTCCTGTAAATGTAGAAAAGAAATGACTCCAAAAGTTGACCCCGATGTGTCAGATAAACATCATTTTGATGATGATGCATTTGTAACCATAGAATTCAATGTAAAACTATATGAATGACATTTAGCTGACTGGAAGTCATGCAGCCATTAGCCTGTAACATGCAAACTCTTTTTCTCCAGAGGCTGTTTGGGGTGCTATCTACTTCAGGTCAAAGTAATTATTTCAAACATTTACGCAAAGCAAACTACAGAATGGTTGTGAAATTCCTTTAAAGCAGAACTTGGAAATGTTCAGCCGTGCTAATGGGAAATGCAAACAAAGAATCTGACAGGTTCTGGTTTAATTAAAAAGTTAGAATGCATGCCAGTCCTGGACACCACTTCCACAGTGATGTGAGCCAAATGGCCTAAAGGACAACTCACTCCTTTAAGCTGCTTTTACTCACTCATAACAAACCAAACAGCGTGGTCTTATGGCTGTATGGTGTCAGACTCAAGGAGGCATGATGGATGACATCAGCGTGTGGTGCATAACACGAGTCAGACGTGTGTTTCACACCACTGCTGAAGGATGAGGATTTCTTTTTTCTGGTTCTATACAAACACACAAGGACAAGCAGTTCACAACCTCCCTGTTAGGGGTCTTTGTTCATGGGGCCTAGTATGACTTGTTGCAGATCTTTGCTGTCTGCATGTCAAAACGTTGGACCCTGGAGCCACAACGTCTGCTCTCCCTTTAACTGTTTAACTGTTGCCATCAGAGAGGGGATCCTGTTTGCTTTATGAACACAGTTATATGACACGGCTGCATCGGCTCTGCTGAGTTCCTCATTCCATCTCACTGTTGGTGGACATTAATGACTTTTCCTATTTCTGTTTATTTGTCTTTAGTTTGGGGAAAAAACATTCCATAAAAACATCTACAAGGATTTCACTTTTAAAATTCTAATTCAAGATGATCAGCTGATCAGTTTTTGCAAACAAAAACAAAAATGGCTGCAATTTATTCAATTCTAATGATACTGAGCTAGAATTTGTTGTTAGTAGCTGAGAGTCGTTGACAACACATACCCTAAAAACTTTACCACCGACTGCTGGGTTCATTAGCCTAGCAAGCCATCTTATATGTGTAAATAAAAAGTCTGGCCACGACTCATAAAGAGCTCAGTCGTTGGGCGGAATCTATGGTTGTCTTTCAAACTTTCTCTGCACACAATCGGACAACACTAGGACCAGTCAGAGCAACAAACAACATGACGTATTCATCTCTACAGAAGCCAGTCAACGAGGCAGTCCACCATACACCGTTGACGACAATGAAGAAGAAGATGCAAAATCATCCTTTTTCAAAACAAGGGAATTAAGTTCCTCTATTTGCTTTTGACTCAGAGAAAAGCCCAAGTCTAAATCGTCCAAAGTTGATGCCAAAGCCATTTCAAACGAGCGTAGTCTTTGAGCCGACGCCATCTTTGTAGTTTTACCTCATTGCAGCTCTGGTGCTAAGTCCATCAGAGTGCTGTGATTGACCAGACACAAAACTGTTTGGTCCAATGGTAGACCAGCTGAAGCTACAATGAAGCATGGCGGGGACAATTCCCCCATGTTGCCCTCCAAAATGACATCTGTGCTAACTCAGTTAGTTTTATAGACACAGAGCTAAGCTGTGGTACGACAGCAGCTGACAGTCCTTTCAACTGAAATTGCACTTAAAATTATTTTTAAGATTAAATCAAAACTTATTTTTTAATATAATATTACTTATTACTATTTCTTATTATTATAAGATATTATTATTATATATTATTATAAGATTAACATAAAACTTTCACAGACAGTGATAGTTGATAAAATCCTTCAAGAAAAATTAAATTTGTGTTTATTTATTTTTTTGCTGTTTTGTTAGAGGGACACTAGTCAGTTTTGGCTTGTTTTTAGCACCCCCTAGTGTTCGTTGGTGAAACCGAAAGTGAAACTTATCTCCTCGCTGTGCGTTCATCTTTTTAACACCTTAATCTAACTGCTGAAATGTCTCCTCAGCCTTCATTAGTGTCTACAGGAGCGGTTCATCACTAAATCAAACAAATCAGCTGTGTTCATGATCTAAAACATGCAGGAATCATGCTGGAAGCAGACTGCAGTACCAGGCATGTCATCTTAATTTTTTTTAAGTCCCAAAAGACCGAACCGGCTACTCCAAAATTGCAAGTGGAATATTCTGGCCACAGGGGGTGATAGAGGCTGGGTGGTCTTTCATTAACCCTGTAAAGGGTCATTTTAGCACATACTGGCTCAAGAAAATGATTAAAAATTAAAAATGTGCAAAGTGTCCCTTTAAAACTAAACAGAAAAATCTCTGTTAAGGGGTAGGAAATGATCACCTATAGCTTAGGATTTATTTTTATAGTATGAGCCATGAAAGCTGACAAAAGGGTTTAAAGCAGTTACTGCATTACATTCCTGACACCAGCTCCTGACAGCAGTGTGTAAGCTGTGTTTAACAGATGAAACACTGGAATAATACCAAACCGAGTCACAACAGCGCTCTGGGTTCAGTTGGATGTGGGTCGGTTCTGTCCTCTCTGCTCTCTGACCTTTTCACTGTCACACTGACTCCTCTGAGCCGTGAGGGACAGTCGTAACTCTAATTACATCATCTGGAGATTGTAACATTTCTTTTAGCTGATTTCTTAAGATCTAGCCGGTCCGTTGAGGGCTTCCTACCATTGTCCTTCAAGGAGATCAAACATCCTTTTGAGACCTCACTAACAGAAGGTCTCTGCCTTTAGAGAAAAATCCAACAAAAGATATCTAACTATCATTAGCACAATAGTGCGCACAGAGCTGGCTTTGGACCGACTCGTGTTGGTCTTTTCATCTGTCGGAAGAAATGAATTCTTTCCAAAAAGACGGAGGTTTCACGGTGCGCTCTGGTAACAAGCTGAGGCTCATAGTGTGAGCCTCGCCCCTCGGTGACCCCTAATGAGCCAGCAGCCTCCTGCCAGAGGCAGCCAGAGCTGCTGCACTTGTAATGAGCTGCTGTTTTGCTACAGGCCTTTCAGATGAGCCATGGAGCTGTCATTCGCACCGCAGGACACGAGCAGCTCCGCCACATGATGCAACTCTGTGACCATCTTAATGACAATGCCTGCCTTCAGTGATGCCTCACATGGACATCGTCACAGGTTTTTTGTGGAATTATTTATTTATGGTATGTGTGTGAAAAGAGGTGTTTACATTTCAGCTCTGGCTCAGACTCCTTTGTGCAGCCACGTGTCACAGTCGCTTGTTTTAGAAAACCAGCAACCACCAGAGGTGAACTACAGTCCTCATCTCAGGTATCTCTCTGTTGTTGACCTGCTCTCTAAGGGTTTACATCAGCACAGCCGTGATATGAGACGGGTTCAAGGATAGTCACAACCAATGGAAATGATGTGAATGTTGTGTATAGAGTTAGTTTCACTTTTACTTTGCTCAGTTTAACATAAATATTCAGCTTCAACATTGACAAAAACATCAGATTAACAGTAGAGTAACATGAACTCCTTTAGCTTGTGTGGTTTTTAATCACCATTAAAGGAGTAAAACTAATGCATAATAAGTTTCCCACTACTCCTCCCTACTGGTTGAAAGTGGAATTACAACAGTTGTAAACTATCCTGCCGCTAATGAGTGTAGGCCACATCAACGTTCAGTCTGGTTTTAGCAATAGCTTAAAGTGTTAAAAACTCTTTAGTGTTACTTTAAAGGTGGTCAGAACACTGCCTGTCCTTGCAACTGCTGAATATCATAAACACTGTTTGAAACTATGTTTATAAACATTGGGTGTGCATAACCCCTGTTTAATGTGGGAATTAACAATGGATCATAAAAATGAAGTAGTGAACAACAACTGAAGTTTATAAAATTGCTTGCTGTTTGCAGGAATAATGAAACAAATCCTGTGATCTGTTTAGATAAACTGTCTCCCTACTCTGTGATCTTCTACAGAAACACATCAACTCATTTTATAAACTTTATTGTATTTATAGTCTGTAGTAAGTACACTTTTTTACGAGTGAGGTAAAGATGGAGCGGGGATCGATGGGTGGATTGGTGCTGCATCTGCAGTGATGGGGGCGTTGTACTGGTCTGTCGTGGTGAAGAGAGAGCTGAGCCGAAAGGCAAAGCTCTCAATTTACCGGTCGATCTACGTTCCTACCCTCACCTATGGTCACGAGCTTTGGGTAGTGACCGAAAGAAAGAGATCGCGGATACAAGCGACCGAAATGTGTTTTCTCTGCAGTGTGTCTGGGCTCTCCCTTAGAGATAGGATGAGAAGCTCGGTCATCCGGGAGGAGCTCGGAGTAGACCTGCTGCTCCTCCACATCGAGAGGAGCCAGTTGAGGTGGCTCGGGCATCTGGTTAGGATGCCTCCTGGACGCCTCCCTGGTGAGGTTTTCTGGGCACGTCCAACTGGGAGGAGACCCAAAGGAAGACCCAGGACACGCTGGAGGGATTATGTCTCTCGCCTGACCGGGGAACGCCTTGGGATTCCTGCAGAGGAGCTGGCCCAAGTGGCTTAGGAGAAGGAAGTCTGGGTCTCCCTGCTTAGGCTGCTGCCCTCGTGACCCGACCCCAGATAAGTGGAGTTAAGTGGTGGGTGGATGGTATGTAAGCTTGTATGATATTGCAAGTATCTGGTATGGGACGTGAAAATCTTTGATCAAGACACCATACATTTAAACTGAGTATTCAAAATAAACAAACCATGCCTTTGAGTGGTACTAACCAAATTCAACCTCAATATTAACAATAAATGAACTGGTTTCCTGTCAGATCACTTATTAGTTTCCTAAGTATTTAGAGGACAGTCTTCCATTGCATTGCAACAAGCTAAGGCTTCACTTTTTGTAGCTGAAATCCAAAAGACATATTTGTTTGACATAAATAATAACTGACGTGTTTAGATCCAGGCGAGGACACAGTTGTCCCCTGCTGCTGTGTCCAGGTTCCTGAGCTCAGACTCTGGCCTACGGGAGCAGACACGCAGCGCTGCCTGACGGACGCTGCAGCCCGACAGGCACAAAGTTATTACCGGGTCTCCATCCGCGCGTGCACAGCTGGTGAGACCCAACTGCTACAGTTCAACCACGTGGTTAGACATGGATGAAATCATGGCACTGCTCGGTGCTACAATAACAACAACAGTAATAAATAAATAAGCATCCCAGTAACATCTGTACTCACCTCCACATCAGGCGGTGCGCGGCTCACGCGCACTGAGGAAACGTGGACAGGATGACCTCTTCACTGTCTCTTTCTGGTCTTCTGCCGGTCAGATCGGTGTGGACATCGTCTCCGACGACAGCAGCGGAGCTCAGATGGAGACAGAAATGAATGTGAGGCGGTGGATAGATCCTCCTCTTCTTTCTCCTCCTCCTCCTCCTCCTCCGGGTTGGTGTTTGTTCTCTTTTGGCGTCGCTCTTCGCTCCGCTTCTTTCATTGAACTTTGCGAATTACACGCTGAGCATTTCTAAAGGCTGTAAACACCGCATCCCGATGAGAGTAGCGTGAGTCCCGACGCTGCGCTGCGCTCCGGTCTGGGCTCTCTGCTCCTCCCGGCTGCAGGAGGGCGGTGCGACGGGTTGGTGCGCTGCTCCAGCGGTACATGCGTGGCACCGCCGGCCGAGGTTTCACCTGTCATCCGAAACGCAGCGCATCCACATGGAAAATGCATCCACACAGATATAAGACTGTAACCTCCAGGGGCGTGCATATGGATTTCCGGACCAGAGGTAGATTCAAACTCCTCCTTATGGGAGGACACCAACACTTTTCTAAGAAGTTTTAGATGTTGAAGCTTTTGTCTGGAAGTCAGAGAGAAATTCTCCAAAGTTTGAGCCAGACTCAACAAACTTTCATGTCAAAAAATCAATTCACACCTAATGGAGGTCTGGAGGACTTAATAGAGGTTTCATCCCATGGACCCTTTCAGAGGCTTTTGTTGTCTTTCTGTACTGTTGAAGGGGAGATAACAGGCAGAGTGAAATTGAACCAACCTTCATTCTGACAGGGACCTCTTAGAAACCTCTTGAAGTGTCCAAGCCTTAGATTAGGAAGCGCCGGCCCCAGCCACTTCTCATTTGGCCTTTATTTCTGTTCTGAAAAACACGTCTTTATCTCAGTGAGACCACCTGCTAGCGGTAAATACAGAGCATTATGAAAAACAATAAAGGGACGTGGACGACCAGCGGTAGAAGCCAATTATGCACATTACCCTGTTTGAGCTGTTAAATTTAAAAGGAAAATGTTAAACAGTCTACTGTCTTTAATCATTTCATAGATTATTTCTTACCTGCATTTGCAGCCTATCGAATATATTTATTATATGCACTAAATGTTATTTTTATTTTTATCTTAGCTTCAATTTGCGATTTTTATTCATTTTAACTGGATGCTCCAGACAGTAATAGTTTAAAAATTGATTTCTAATAAAGTTTTAAAAAATCCTCATTTTTAAACATTTTATCTTAATTTTAGTCCAAAAAGAAAATAAATTATTCTCTAGAATATTTTAAATAAGGTAACTATTATATGATCTAAATGTTCTTGTTTTGAGTAAAAAACATGCCAATGGGGTAAGCAAAAGTTACTTGGCTAGAAATCTTAAAACAAGCAAATAAGCATAAAATTAGATTATTTTGCTATCTGTAAGATTTCAAGCAACTTGTGCTTACCTCATTGGCAGATTTTTTTACTCAAAACAAGAAAATCTGGGTAATATTTAAGAATATTTGCCTTATTTTAAGAAATGCTATTTCTCTAGGGAAGAGTTTATATTTTTAAACTAAAATTCAGATAAAATGACTACAAAGTAGCTTTTTAACTTTCTTAGAAATCAGTTTTGCAGTGATAATTTGTTTATAAGCAAAATTATTTAGAGAAAACATCTGTATGCATTTCAGCACCCTGGATAGCTCCGGCCCACTGTGTTCTCTCCCTTCCTGTTAGCTCTTTTCAGCACCATGGAGAGAGACACGCTGAGGTGCTGTCGCAGATCCGCACTCAGCCACCAAACCTTTCTACGGAAGAGCTTCTCCAGACATCAGGGGCAGGAGAGTGTTAGACGTGTGTCAAGCTTTTAGTGATCATGTGGGGGGTAGGTATTGGGGGTATTTGCAAGTGTATACAGATGGCTCCAAAGATCCCCAGATGGATAGGACTGGGGTTGCAGTGGTTGTCCCTGAGTTGGGTGTGCAATTTTCAAGGACGTTGGATTGTCTGAGTGTGTATGCAGCAGAGTTGACTGCCATTCTGCTGGCATTGGAAAGGATTGAAGGTTGTGGAGAGGTGAAGTTGCTCATTTGTAGCAACTCGTCTGCGCTATGGAGCGTAGAAAAGCGTGGGGCGGTTTGTCACCAGGGCTTGCTGTTCGCAGTCCTTTTGGCTCATCATAGGCTCTATGCAGAACAAAACAGTGGTGATGATGTGGACTCCGGCTCATGTGGGCATTTTGGAGAATAACATGGTGGATAGATCGGCTAAGGAGGCTATGAACAAAGGGACTGCAATGAGGGTGCCTTTGTCAAGGTCGGAGGGTAAAAGTGTGGCTAGGAGGGTGAGCAGGGCGCTATGGCAAAAGGAGTGGGATGCTGAGTTGAAAGGCAGGCAGAAGTTGGTGGCAGTGGTTAGGCCGGCTGGTGTGAGTAGAAGAGGGGAGGCGCTACTGTGCAGGATACGTACAGAACATTGTTAAACGTTTTAGGATGGGGAAACACCCAGACGACCTGTGTGAATGGTGTGGAGTTGAGGAGACTGTGGAACAGGTCTTTGTCGGATGTGGGAAATATGAAATTCAGAGACAAGTGATGCTTTCAGCTTTGGGCGTTGCGGGTGAATTCTGGTTCGAGTGGCTGGTGGGCCAGTTGAGTCGAGACGCGGGGCGGAAGAGGGTTTTTAAAGTTCTGTTGGACACTGGATTGTTTGGGAGAATATAGTGATTTACTCTTTTGAGGGTTTCGGGAGGGTGTGATTTGTGCAGCTTGTATGAGATGTTGACCCAGCTAACTGGAAAAGCAGGCATTTGTCAGCTAAATTCAAGAAGGCACCAAAAATGGGCCGGGGCCCTGTCACCCACTTATTCAGGAAGCACAAACGCTAGGACTGCTGTTTTTGAGACTCAATTACTAATTTGATTTTGTTTAAAGATCAATAAATAAGTTGAAATTAACATTTTATTTAAACACTTGTGCACTAAAGCAGAAAATGTTTCTAAAAGTTGAACCAGAGGGATTTTAAGATTCTGGATGGAAAATTCTATTAAACTGATAATGAAATAAAAACTAAAGCTCCAGTTGGGGTCAGTTTTAGGCTAAAATGCTTACATGCATATTCATATCCTGAAAACAAACACCCAAGCATGCATAAATAAATACTCTGCTTATTATCATGGAAACTTAGTGTGACCGCAAAATCACATTAAGGTTATTCTGAGCATCATGAGCTGATTCCTGCACATTATCATGATGGGAGTTCAAACCAGATGAAAAATGGTGTTTTCATGACCCAAATGGAAATACTGAGCCTCCTGAATAATCGTAGGCTGAAATATACATAAAACAGCCTTTGTTATAGCATTAGGGTGTTGGTCGTTGTCAATGTGATGTTATTTTCAGAACTGATAAACTGCAGCTTGGATGAAGCTCACTGTCATTTGATATTTCACTCTGAAAGAGTTCTGGTTCAATTTCCGTTTCCTTCATTTCAGTCGTTCTAAAATCATGGGATGAATCAGAAAAGCTGGGCTGAAGTGGTGGAGCTGGTCATTTTCATTGAAGACAAATGTGTCCCGAAAATACACAAAGATGACAGTAGTTTTATGGCATTTAAACAAGTCTAAAAGATTATTATGATGAAAAGCAAGTGGCACAAATGAAACGGATGGAACAATGACACAAAACAGAAAACAAGAAGATTTCTAATCATCCTTCTAAAAATGTCCTTTTTTATAAAGACAGTAGGTGTGTCCTCAAGATGTAAATATTAGTAGATCATATCTCGTATTCTCTTTACATTTTATTCTACTGATGACAACCAAGAATTTAAATTCTGCAATAAAATCACTGAAATGTGGAAAACTCACTATAGGAGGACTATTCTTATTTAAATTAGCAGCACTTTGTAAAAGAAAATGTGAAAGAGCAAAAAAGTAATAAGCTTGAATTTAAAATGTTCTTTGTTTTTTTTTAGCATTTATCTGCCCTTTGTCTTTTATTATTGACATAATAGGTTGCATCAACAGTGTCACCTTGTGGCCAAAACTAAAGAAACTTGCTGGTGTGTTTTTTTTTTATTTATTTAAATATAAATTCTTTCTTATGTAATGATTGTTTCGAGTGTGTTTAATCACACTCGGGCTGTTCAGAACTTAAATATTCTGTAGAATGGTGAGAAAAGAGCCGACCTTCCTGGAAGGTGTGTGTACCATTTTATCTGAAGTCAAACTAACACATCACCATAGCAACAGTCAGACATGATGGTGGTAGTGTGATGGTCTGGGGCTGCTCTGCTGCTTCAGGACCACCTGCTGTAACTGATGGAACCATGAATTCTCTCTAGCAGAAGGAGAACATCTGACCTGAGATTTTAAAAACAGCAATTCCTGCAGGGAAACACTCCAATGTGGCTAAGTCCAAACTATTCTGTGAAAAAGAGTGGGGAAAAAATATCCACGTAGGTGTAGGAGTTAATTACTTTTTCACACAGGGCGAGACTGGTTTGGGGACATTTCTTCTCCTAAAACGTAAAATCAAAAGATGAATCAAAAACTACAATTTATTTTTTCTGAGTTTTTTTAATTGAAATTTGTTTGCTGATCTGAAACATTTAAAGTTGTTTTAGCAAATCTACAGAACAAGCTAGGTTTTGAACGCAAACACCGTCACGGAACACTCACTCCTCCCCTCGGGTATCTTCCCTGAGACGCTTCTGCTGGAACCAGAAACCCGCATTGCCAGAGGAAACGAGATAGCGCTAAACACCAGTCACCATTTTCTAGGTCAAAACATCTTTTGTTGTCCGTGACTTCAAATGGTGTTTTTCTTTTTGGGACTCTGGTAGTTTGTCCTAAAGTTGAAGTGGTAGCAGCCGGCTGTTTCTCCTTCTCTGATGTTATTGAGTGGAGAACCTCTCACACCAGTGGTGTTCTGTTGATAAATACAGTGCATCTGGAAAGTTTTCACAGCGCTTCACTTTTTCCACTTTTCTGTTTATGTTTCAGCCTCATTCCAAAATGGATTAAATTCATTGTGCCCATAAAATTCAACACACAACACCCCATAATGATAATGTGAAAAAAGTGTCGTTGAAGTTGTTGCAAATGTATTAAAAATAAAAAACTTGAGGAATCACATGTACATAAGTATCCACAGCCTTTGACATGAAGCTCAGAATTAAGCTGAGGTGCATTCTGTTTCCACTGATCATCCTTGAGGTGTTTCAGCAGATTAATAGGAGTCCACCTGTGGAAAATGAAGTTGATTGGACATGATTTGGAAAGGCACACACCTGTCTATATAAGGCCCTGGGTTGACAGTGCATGTCAAAGCACAAACCAAGCATGAAGACAAAGGAACTGAGTGTAGACCGCCGAGACAGGATTGTCTTGAGGCACAAGGCTGGGGAAGGTTCCAGAAATATTTCTGCTGCTTTAAAGGTTCCTATGAGCACAGTGGCCTCCATCATCCGTAAGTGGAAGAAGTTTGGAACCACCAAGACTCTTCCTAGAGCTGGCCGGCCTTCTAAGCTGAAGGGCCTTGATCTGGGAGGTGACCAATAACCCGATGGTCACTTTGTCAGCAGTCCTCTGTGGAGAGAGGAGAACCTTCCAGCAATCCACCAATCAGGCCTGTATGGTAGAGTGGCCAGACGGAAGCCTCTCCTTAGTAAAAGGCACATAGCAGCCTGCCTGGAGTTTGCCAAAAGGCACCTTAGGGACTCTCAGACCATGAGAAACAAAATCCTCTGGTCTGATGAGACAAAAATGGAACTTTTTGGAGTGAATGCCAGGCGTTACGTTTGGAGAAAATCAGGCACCGCTCATCACCAGGCCAATACCATCCCTACAGTGAAGCATGGTGGTGGCAGCATCATGCTGTGGGGATGTTTTTCAGCGGCAGGAACTGGAAGACTAGTCAGGATAGAGGGAAAGATGACTGCAGCAATGTACAGAGACATCCTGGATGAAAACCTGCTCCAGACGCTCTTGACTTCAGACTGGGGCGACGGTTCACCTTTCAGCAGGACAATGACCCTAAGCACACAGCCAAAACATGGAAGGACTGGCTACAGAACAACTGGGTGAATGTCCTTGAGTGGCCCAGCCAGAACCCAGACCTGAACCCCATTGAAAATCTCTGGAGAGATCTGAAAATGGCTGTGCACCGACGCTTTCCTCTTGCCTCACTACAGTGCAGACGCTTCACTCTTCGCTCCTGCTTATTTTGCATTTTTTTACAATTTTCCTTTTTCCCCGTCTTCCTTCCAAAACATTTTTTTGCTCAGTGACCGCTGGACTCTTTAAAATCGCTGGGATCTCTTTACTAAACTGACAGAGGAGTTTACTTCAGCCCTGTTTTGCCACGTCTTTGATCTTCAGGGACTTGACTGCGTTGACCCAGTAGCATTACGCCTTCCTTTTCTACAGAAGATTTCCAAAAACTTCTTGAGAAAATCACAGTTATTGAGAATAAAATCTCTTGATTAGAGGTAAACTGGGAGGTAAATGGTGGATGACACCACCCTTTCATCTTCTCGGAATGCCAAACAGGAAGACGGCCACCCACAGCCGGTCAGAAACAGCAATCCCGCTACAGAGAGGCCAGAGGGCTCTCTGCCTCACAATAACAGTCCTTCATGGAATACTCTTGGTGCTAAGCCAAAGAGTAAACCATGTCCCTGGAAAGCGAGAGGAGGAAAACCAGCTTCAGCCTCACACGGAGTGATCACCGATGCTAACGCCTGGCCAACGCTTCCGTCCAGGCCTCATCGTGTCAACAGAACGCAACAGCAAGGAGCTGGAAAAACGAAGATTAAAATGCATCAATCAGGCATACAGCTTCAAAATAGATCCACGCCACTGCTGAACGAAGCGGGATCAGATGAACTGAGAAGCCCCCCCCCCCACAAAACAGGGTAAGGAATGCAAATAACATCACTAAACCTCTAAGGTCTAAAGAGGCAAAACTCTGAGGCTGAGCCTCAGACAGTCATAGTGGGGGATTTCCATGTCAAGAATTTGGATCTAAATGCCAGAAACACCAAAACTTACTGCTTTCCCAAGGACACAGTCGCAGACTTGGTACAAAGACTCCCTGAAATCATTGCTAAACATCCAGCCGCCAACCAGCTCATAATTCATGTTGGTGCAAACGACATCCGCAAAAGACAATCAGAGATGCTGAAGAAGGAGTTTGACGTTCTACTGGAATCTCTAAAATCCCAGGGGAAAAGGGTGTTTATCAGCGGACCACTTCCACCGGTCATGAGAGGAGCTGAGCGATTCAGCAGGATCTTTTCCATCAACTCTTGGCTGATAAATGCTTGCCACACCGAGGGAATCTTTTTTATTGACAACTTTAACTTCTTTTGGGATCGCAGACACCTCTTCTTACCTGACGGAATTCGTCTTAACAAACATGGATTACGACTTTTCATCTCAAATCTCATTCACTTCCAGCGTGCCCCCACCCCCCACCAAGGAGAACAGGATATCATAACACAGCAGGTCAGCTATCACAAAGGAGTACTCCTTGCTCACCATGCCAAGGTCAACACGCAGGATGTTCCAAAACAACAAGATAGCGTAACTCAGCTCTCCTCTGAACACTTGGAAGAGCTACATCACCACAAATCTGACAGACCGAAGGAATCCCTCCCCCCGCCCCAACTCACATCAAGCTTCATTGACCCACCTGATCCATCTCGCCGATACCCACCCCTCTACCCTGTGCAATTCACCCCCTGCCCTGCCCGCCAACACAGTATCTCCCTGTCACACTCACAGCTCTCAGTATCCTCTGTCTGATATGAACCTGGTCCAGATTTGAGGGAAGATGTTCCTTATCAATGTTTCCAGGACAAATGTGGACCTTATGAAATGTTAGTTTTCCCTATTCCTGTTATAATTTCTACAAGGCAAAATATGTCTGTTCATTCATACAGACCAAGGAATGTTATAGCGGTTCCTTATCAGTCCCATTCAGCGCAGTGTCCTCCCACCATTTCCTTAAAGGTGGCTTTANTTTTCTCAGCCCAGAGAGGCAAAGAAAGTTTTTTTTTTTTCTACTGCCAATTTTCTAAGTGTTTTTTTTTTCTTTGCTCACTCAGCCCTGGAAGGCAAGAGGAAAAATGTGTTTTTTCACTCGTAAATTTTCTAAGTGTTTTTTTTTTCTTTGCTCACTCAGCCCTGGAAGACAAGAGGAAAAATGTGTTTTTTCACTCGTAAATTTTCTAAGTATGTGTTTTTGTAATACCGTTTCTGTCCACTAGTATACGCTACAGTGAAGCTCTATTCAGAAATTAAGAAGTTGTTCATTTTATACTAATTCTTGGCTCTAAAATACGTTTTAAGATGTTTTTAGGCGAGAAATTAAACATTAAAATTCCATTAATGAAGTCACGAGGTTAGAAATGAGCCTACTTTTTAATTCACTGGGGTGTTTTCGGAGATTCAAAAGCCGTTTACTATTGCATCTGACCGCAGGAGTCAGAGCTCGACCTGTCCGCAGATAACAGCCTGGTCTCTGTAGGGCATGCTGCCAGTTTACCTCTGCCATGAGGGAGAAAATAGCACACGTAAAATATGCGTGTCCAATTGTGGACAGATCATCCCAATGCGCGTTCTACACTGCGCCATGACGGTCTTTATTATCGATATCATGTACATCTTTTTTCTAATTTCCAAGTTGTTCTTCGTAGTGTAGTGGTTAATGCTGTGGTCTAAGGTGTTGTTTTCTCTTTCTGAACCTGGTTCGATTCTCCGTGACCTCAACGTTGTATTTAACTTATTTTGGCTACATTTACTATCAGTATTATGTTCAGGAGAGACATGGTCGGAGAAGCTGCAGGCCGGACGCACGCACACGCACTCATTATTTACATACAGAAACACCCTCAAGTAACCATATTTGGTCACATACGTGAGCAGCTCATGGGGGGAATCCCTGGGTCCGGCCGGCAGCGTCTCCGACCATGTCTCTCCTCTTTCTTTCCTCGTT
>SSNS01000050.1:2515117-2550585 GCA_006937985.1 Aphyosemion australe | reverse complement strand
GCAGATAACAGCCTGGTCTCTGTAGGGCATGCTGCCAGTTTACCTCTACCATGAGGGAGAAAATAGCACACGTAAAATATGCGTGTCCAATTGTGGACAGATTATCTCCATGCGCGTTCTACACTGCGCCAAGACGCTCTTTATTGTCGATATCATGTACATCTACTTTCAAAATTTCAAGTTATTCTTCATAGCGTAGTGGTTAATGCTGTGGTCTAAGATGTTGTTTTGTCATTCTGAACCTGGTTCGATTCTCCGTGACCTCAACGTTGTATTTAAATTATTTTGGCTACATTTACTATCAGTATTATGTTTAAACCCAATATTGATCAAATATTGATAAACGGGCATGATTTCCTACATGGAAATCTCGCAGCTTGAGCCTGCCTCGCTGAATCACTGTCTGCTCGTGCTTTGTTCTGAGCTGAACTGGTAAATTGAGCAGGTGAAAATTCAACAATTAGTTGCCCACATACAGGTGTGGAGCGCCCACAGGTGTAACAGAGACTAATTAACAGAGGAAATAATAAACGAGGAAAGAAAGAGGAGAGACATGGTCGGAGACGCTGCCGGCCGGACCCAGGGATTCCCCCCATGAGCTGCTCACGTAGTGTGACCAAATATGGTTACTTGAGGGTGTTTCTGTATGTAAATAATGAGTGCGTGTGCGTGCGTCCGGCCTGCAGCTTCTCCGACCATGTCTCTCCTGAACATAATACTGATAGTAAATGTAGCCAAAATAAGTTAAATACAACGTTGAGGTCACGGAGAATCGAACCAGGTTCAGAAAGAGAAAACAACACCTTAGACCACAGAATTAACCACTACACTACAAAGAACAACTTAGAAACTAGAAAAAAGATGTACATGATATCGATAATAAAAAGCGTCATGGCGCAGTGTAGAACGCGCATTGGGATGATCTGTCCACAATTGGACACGCATATTTTACGTGTGCTATTTTCTCCCTCATGGTAGAGGTAAACTGGCAGCATGCCCTACAGAGACCAGGCTGTTATCTGCAGACAGGTCGAGCTCTGACTCCTGCGGTCAGATGCAATAGTAAACGGCTTTTGAATCTCCGAAAACACCCCAGTGAATTAAAAAGTAGGCTCATTTCTAACCTCGTGACTTCATTAATGGAATTTTAATGTTTAATTTCTCGCCTAAAAACATCTTAAAACGTATTTTAGAGCCAAGAATTAGTATAAAATGAACAACTTCTTAATTTCTGAATAGAGCTTCACTGTAGCGCATACTAGTGGACAGAAACGGTATTACAAAAACACATACTTAGAAAATTTACGAGTGAAAAAACACATTTTTCCTCTTGCCTTCCAGGGCTGAGTGAGCAAAGAAAAAAAAAACACTTAGAAAATTTACGAGTGAAAAAACACATTTTTCCTCTTGCCTTCCAGGGCTGAGTGAGCAAAGAAAAAAAAAAACACTTAGAAAATTGGCAGTAGAAAAAAAAAACTTAGAAAAATGCCACAAGAAAAAATATTTTTTTTCATTTTGCCTTTCTGGGCTTAGTAAAAAATAAAAAATAAAAAAGTCTTAGAAAAATTCCACAAGAAAAAAATTTTTTTTTTTCATTTTGCCTTTCTGGGCTTAGTAAAAAATAAAAAATAAAAAAGACTTAGAAAAATTTCACAAGAAAAAAAATATTTTTTCCGTTGCCTTTCAGGGCTTCCGTAATATACAGACCTCCAGGTTCATGTACTCATTTTCTAGAGAACTTCACTGAACTTCTCTCTGTTATCACAGTAGACTTTGATCACCTTAGCTGGAGACTTCAACATTCACGTTGATGACGCTAATGATAAAACTACGGTGAAATTCTTCGGAGTGCTTGATCTATTTGATATTATACAGCATGTTCATGTTCCAACACATGCTCAAGGTCACACACTAGACTTGATCTTAACCAAAGATGTTGATGTAACAGACGTTGTTGTTGTTAAGGACGTTGGCCTCTCTGACCACTTCTGTGCTTCTTTTGAGATGTCAGCTGCACCTGTAATCCATCACAACTCTGCTGTTCTCAAAAAAAGGTACCTAAGTGATCACACTGCATCAGTTTTTAGTGAACTAATGAATATGTCAACAAGTCTAACAACCAACTGTGCTGATTCCCTTCTAAATCATTTCAACTGCAAATCTCTAGAGATTCTTGACACCATTGCCCCTGAAAAGTCCAGGTTCATTTCTAGGAAACGAAACGCTCCGTGGAGGTTCACTAAATCTGTTACAAACCAAAAGCGAGAATGCCGCAAAGCTGAGCGTAAATGGAGGAAAAGTAGCCTGCCCGATCATTATGAGACCTACAGACTGCAGCTCCACACCTACAACTCTGAATTAAAAAAGGCGAGACAAGCCTTTTTCTCCAAAGTCATAAGTGATAATATCAACAATTCCCGTGTTCTGTTTGCCACTATTGAGAGGCTTACTAACCAACCAACACAGTTAGCCCCTGATTTCAAGTCCCAAACTAAATGTAATGAGTTTGCATCCTTTTTCGATGATAAAATACTAAACATCAGATCAGCCATTCACTCCTCCCTGTCAACCAACACACCAAGACCACCCCTACAACCACATAGCAACACTTTAGCTAGAATGCCAGTCTTTGACATGATTAATGCTAAAACACTGGAAAACATAGTTAATAGCTTAAACTCATCTACCTGTTGTCTTGATATACTGCCAACAAACTTCTTTAAAAAGGTTTTTAATTGCTTGAAAGATGATGTACTGAAAATTACTAATTACTCCTTAAAATCAGGTATTTTTCCTACTTCATTAAAAACTGCTGCTGTCAAGCCTCTTCTAAAGAAAAGCAAACTAGTTCCCTTAGAGATGAATAATTATAGACCAATCTCTACTCTTCCCTTCATTGGGAAAATTGTTGAAAAAGCAGTTATGATCCAGCTGAACAACTTCCTGGAGACAAACAACCTCGTGGATGGTTTGCATTCAGACTTTAGACAACACCACAGCACTGAGACAGCACTGATTAAGGTATTAAATTACATCCGTATGAATACAGATTCAGGCAAAACATCTGTTTTAGTGATGCTCGATCTCACTGCAGCTTTTGATACTGTGGATCACAACATACTATTAGATAGACTCATAAACTGGGTGGGACTATCAGGTACAGTCCTTAGTTGGTTCCAATCATACCTTGCTGACAGGGGTTATGTTGTTTCTATTGGTGAACATAGATCAAAGCAGATCACTATGACATGCGGTGTCCCCCAAGGCTCCATTCTTGGGCCACTGCTCTTCAACCTCTACATGCTCCCCCTGGGTCAGATCATATACAACAACAACATTGCCTATCATAGTTATGCAGATGACACCCAGATCTACCTAGCTCTATCACCTAATGAATCAGTGCCTAGAACAAGTCAATGACTGGATGAAGTCAAGTTTCCTTCAGTTAAACAAAGACAAGACGGAAGTTATTGTCTTTGGGAATAAAAAACCGAGAATGGAAGTTATTGCTCAACTTGGCTCTAGAGGAATAAAGACTAAGACTCAGGTTAGAAACCTTGGTGTTACCATTGACTCTGACCTAAGCTTCACTCGTCACATTAAGGCTATAACCAGATCAGCGTTTTATCATCTCCATCAATTAGCAGGACTCAGAGGTCTCATGTCGAAACAAGACCTAGAAAAACTAATCCATGCGTTCATCTCCAGCAGACCAGATTATTGCAACAGTCTCCTGACTGGTCTTCCCAAAACAGCCGTAAAACAACTGCAGCTTATTCAGAATGCTGCTGCTAGGGTCCTAACGAGAACTAAGAGAACTGAGCTCATCACCCCCGATCTAAAAACTCTGCACTTGTTACCAGTAAACTACAGAATCGATTTTAAAGTGCTTCTACTAGTCTATAAAATCACTCAATGGTATGGGGCCTAAGTACATGTTAAATCTCCTTCCTGTAAATACACCTAGCAGATCCCTAGACAGCAGTCAGCTGGTAGAACCTCGGGTCAGAACCAGACAGGGTGAAGCTGCTTTTAGTCATTATGCAGCACATAGATGGAATCAGCTACCTCATGACATCAAACAGGCCCCAACTCTAGTAACTTTTAAATTAAAATTAAAAGCCTTCATGTATTCATTAGCCTATGATTGAATGCTTCTTATGCTGCTCCTTCTGCACTGTAACTGCTAAACTTTTGACTATGCCTTCTATCTAATTGTCTGAATTTTTTCTTTGTGTATTTAGATTGTTTTTGTTGCTCCTGCTCTGTAAAGCACATTGAATTGCCTCCATGTTTGAAATGTGCTATACAAATAAAGCTGCCTTGCCTTTCCATCCAACCTGATGGAGCTCGAGAGGTACTGCAAAGAGGAATGGGCAAAACTGCCCAAAGATAGGTGTGGCAAGCTGGTGGCATCATATTCAAAACGACTTGAGGCTGTAATTGCTGCCAAAGGTGCATCAACAAAGTACTGAGCAAAGGCTGTGAATACGTATGTACATGTGATTTCTCAAGTTTTTTATTTTTAATAAATTTGCAACAACTTCAAAGACACTTTTGTTGATTTTTATGGGCACAATGAATTTAATCCATTTTGGAATGAGGCTGTAACATAAACAAAAAAGGGGAAAAAGTGAAGCGCTGTGAATACTTTCCAGATGCACTGAACGTGAGTGCGTTATGAGTGGAGGGAAGTGCTGCGGTTCGGCCAGACCAACAACAGGATGGTCCATAGTTGCTTTCGATCTGAAAAGTGTTATTGGTGGAGGTTTTAAGACAAATGTGAGAGAACCACTTTGTTCATTTTCCACAATCTATTTATAGCTATACGACGTTAGAACGTTGTTAAGAGGCATGAAACAAAATGTTTTACGCTAGCTTGTTTTTCAAATTGCCATTGTGACAAAGAAGCAGAAATTGAAAATAACTTGTGAATATTTTTACCGGCTGTGTACATGTTTAAAACAATGAAACTTATATTTTAGTGAGTATTTTGAGAAAACCGTACACTACAAAATATGATTACTGGGTGAAACAATAGCAATTAGAAAACAGTTCACAGTGACCATGTTTATAATGATGATATTAAAAAAATAATTTTAAACATCAGTTACTAAAAGAAATTAATTTCATTACTGAAATGTAAAAACCTCTGCATTTGACCATCTCAGACCTAAAAGACTCAAATGGGCCTCAGTCACAAACTAAACTCAGCTGCTGCTGCGGTTTAAGCAATGAGTACCCAAGGACATGAAATTAAATCAGTGCACAAAAACTACAAGCAACAGAAAAATAGAGGGACAGGGACACCGACATAGTATTGATTAAAATGACAGTGTTAGTCAATAAGTGTACTCTTGGGTTTCATGAGTTATACGTGGGTAAGCTTATTACCAGCACATGTTTGCTTTAATAAATATCCTTCTTTAAAGCTGTTTGGTATATTAGTCTCTGAGGAATGAAATATGTGTGATTTTAGTGGACATGTCTGGACATGTCTGGACATTGTTCCACAGCTGTCAGAAGTTGGAGCAGTTCTTCCCTGTGGGGTCATTTTAGCACAAGTGGATTTTTTTTTTCTCCTAAAAAAAACCTTGGATGTTCTTATTGACATTTACAGTCATGGTTAAAGGATAGACCACTGTCCAATCTAACGAGTGTGCAAAAACGCACGTCATTCTCAGATGGTTCTGGGGTTATTCTGGTCCACTCACCCAACTGTGTTACTTCTTCCAGTAAGTGAATTAGCCTTTCGCCGGCCCCGCCCCAAAATGGCCATTGTCCAATCACACATCATAGCAACTGTTACTGTCCGACAACTTCAAACAAGATGATGAAGTTAAGCATTAGCCTCGATAGCAGTCACGTCTCCTTCGTTGCGTATTGTCAGAACCTCCTCATCAAGCTCAACCAGCAACAGCCAAGCATGAGTGCTCCGCCCGCGGCTGGGCGGAGCTCCGCCTCCCAGACTATCCAAAGGGCTCACTCCCCTCTCACTCACTCAGTCATCTTGTGTTCTTCATGCATGAGCTCCTCCTGGTCCATGTTCCGTGTACCAGTCCCCGAGTACTCATGAACCAACCAGCCTAACTCCACAGCCACGCCACTTGACTCCTCTTGGTCCCACCGCATCCCCGCCACCGCTCCTCGGATCCACGTGTCCCCGGACGCCGCCTTCTTCCAAACTCCCAGCTCCTTGTTCCCCGCTACGCTTCTCTCAGTGGAGCCAACACGTATTTTTATATTTTGAATATATCCCTCCACTGCATACCGTAACCCTTTTTGCCTCGATCTGGATGATTTTGCAGAGGAATTGCTCCAAAAAATGTCGCTGACACGCATCTTGCTACTTCTTTCCATGGCGGCAATCTGCCGAGCTGGTCAGTGTTTGACCCACTTGTTTGTCGGACTTAGCAACAGTAACTAAGGGGGGCGGGGCTCGGCGAAAGGTCAATTGCTCCAAAAAATGTCGCTGACACACATCTGTCTACTTCTTTCCATCGGGGAAATCTGCGGAGCTGCAGTATTTGATCCACTTATTGTTGGAGTTGGCAACAGTAACTAGGGGGGGGGGGGCTCGGCGAAAGGTCAATTGGGCTTGAACTAAAATCCAGGCTAAGCTGGCAAAAACAAAACAAGAAAAAACAACAATCTCAGTCGCCACTTTTTCCCTCTGTTCAATACTCCCATCACTCACTGTTGACGTCCACCATGGTGCACACATGTGATCAGATGCCACCGTTGTAGTCCAGCTGTATACCAGACATCTGGAGTCAAATCTGATTCTGAACCCTGAGATGTTTAAAACTTTCTCTCTTTGTATAGTTTGGTCTTGGTGTAATCTCTGTTAAGAACACAGCTAAGAGGCAGGAGAGACCTTAGGATAAGTCAGAGTGACAATTACTGGAATGACACATCTTGCCACGTCAGACCTCCAAACAGCCACTAATGAGTCATAAGAGCCTGTCCAGAAATAGCTGCCTGCCCAGGTCTGTCAACAGAACAACTGAACGCTCATGTCAACACAGTTTTACATCCTTACCTGGAAAAGTATCCTCCGGTCATCTGTGTTCTCAGCTGCTCAGCTTGTCTGACCTAAAAAAACAATTTAGCACGAATCTTTGTCCCATAAAATAAAAATTCAATCTAACTATCAAATAGTCAACTATTTTTATAATGGTTCCTAAGGCAAGTATTTTGCTGAAAAACACGCCAGCAAAATATTTGGAACAAAAGCCAATCTGCAAAAATGATAAAGTATTTTTAGTTCTGGTTTTAACATCGAGTTATTGAGATCATTGAGGGGTCAAGGCTTAGAATAAATTAAAAAGGTTCTATCTGTTGCCGACTCATCCAGCCACAGTGACATAATACTTAATGCTTATGATGATGACTGAAGCACTACTGCTTTAGCCATAAAAACAGAATTCAGTCAATAATTGCCAGGAAAATACCAGTAGCCAAAAATAAAGGTGTAGCTGTGTTTTCACAGAGATGCAGAAAAATTGGGTGAGCAAAAAAGAAGGACCTTCAGGTGGATAGTTTGAGACTTTAGACCCCAGCTCTCTGTGATTTTTCCTCTGTCATTTTTGTTTCTTTGACCTTCAAAGACCTTCTCACTTAGAAAGTTCAAACAATCAAGTGAAATCATGTTGACCTAAAACCAAAACAGCAGTTGTGTTAGCCTAGTGAACTAGATCAAATTCTTGCCTTGCAAAGTTTGGTCTAGGCACGCTTCATTGGAACCCTCGCAGCCCGATCCACTGCTGTGGCTGTCCAATCACAGCTCGCTATAGTTTTGTTTGGGCCAATCACAGCGCTCTATATTGTGGGCCAATCACAGAGCGGGAGTAGCCGATGACGTCAGAGCTGCGACCGCGAACACAAACAACATGGCGGCAGCGCAGGAACCACGTTCGTTTGAAACGGCTTTGTCATCAACATTGGATTATTTAGACTCCAACGTGCGTAAGTCTGTCGGCTATACTTAGCGGCTTCTTATTTTTATCAAACAAAGTAGTGCAATGTCCCAGTACACCTGATAGTCACATGTTTTTCATACAAAAACGACAGAAATCATTGATGTTAGACACCATTGCTGCCTCCCTCTTCTTTTTCGTTGCTGTGATTACGTCACGTTGTTCGTTACTCTGATTGGTTCTAGCGCTATCCAATTTCGTGCAGACAGTTTGAAAGACAACCGTAGATCCCGCCTCATGACTGAGAGCCGTCAATTGGTTGTGGCCAGACTATATATTCACATATATAGGATGGCTTGCCAGGCTACAGTTGTGTTGTTCTTATAAATTTGATTCTATGCCAAGGTGGAAATGTCCCGTAGTGTCCTGGCTACCATCTCATACGATCACCAGACTCTTTTATCCTTCTGATGGGTCAAAGATTCACCTCCCCGTTTGTTTATGTCAGTGAGGTGCTGGACCGGAGCCAACAGCCTCTAGCCACATTTTTCTGATCCTGTTGAAAATTTGTGACAAGGTGGAAACGAGCAGGGATCCAGGTGAGAATGAGACTTTTTTAAAAGCATGGTCTGGCTAGTAAACATTGGCGTGATCTACTAACTACATTTCCTTTCTCTATGGACGTGAGCTCCACCTCTGCTTTCTCACTGAGCCACCGAGCCTTGCGGTTTCTCCGTTCATGTTACCTCAGGTCTGTTTTCCCTCTTTCTTTAGTGGTTTCTCTTCCTATCCCCTCCATGAGTGTTTATGAAGACCATGAATCAAACCCCGCTAACTTAAGTCCACTAACTCTAGCCGTTTCTGTGGTTTCTGAATGCTCCATCTCATGCAGCATGGTGTTATTAAATACCTGCTAAACAATAGGTCCTTCTTGCTTAACAATCTAATTCTTGCTAAAAACCTGGATTTTTTATTTTTGACTGAAGTTTGGCAGCACGCATCTGAGTAATCTGGTCTGTTTGAACTTTGTCCAAGTGGCTATTTCTTTAGCCAGCCCCAGATGTCTGGTCGAGGTGGAGGACTAGCTATTGTCTTTAGAGACCATCTTACCTGTTGCTCTACAACTTCAAATCACTTTACTTCCTTTGAACTACAGCTGATTAAAGTCGGGAGTAAGGACCCATTCTAATGGGCAATGGTGGCAGAGGAGTTAGGTGCCTGGCCTGTAACCAGAGGGTTGCAGGTTTGAGCCCCGTCTATCACATTTGTGTCCTTGGGCAAGGCACCCTCCTAGCCTGCTGGTGATGGTCAGATGGACCGGTGGCGCCTGTACTCGTCAGCCTTGCCTGTCAGTGCGCCCCAGGGCAGCTGTGGCTACATTGTAGCTCATCACCACCAGCGTGTGAATGGGTGGATGACTGTGTTGTAAAGCATCTTGGGGGGATGTAGAACCCTAGCAAATGCTATGTCAAATAGCTATTTTCCTTTTACCATTTTACTGTGCCGTGGTTTATCATCTCCAAGATTTTGAAAAAAGTGGTGGCTAAACAACTCACAGCTGCTCTTGATGAACATAACATCTACAATCATTTCCAGTCAGGTTTCTGTAGAGCTCATTCTACTGACACAGCTCTTCTCGGGGTCTCTAATGACCTTCTGACTCACAGTGATGCAGGAGACTGTTCTGTTCTGGTTCTGCTGGACCTGAGTGAAGTCTGTGACACTGTTGACCATCACCTGCTGCTCTGGAGTGGTTCTCCTCTTATCTGTCAGAGCGTTCCTTCTCTGTGGCCGTCTCCAAGTTTTGGTCCTCCTCCACCTCCCTCACCCATTATAAATGACCTGCACTTTTATAGTGTCTTTCAGAGTCAGAGGACTACAAAGTCCACTACAGTGAATCATTCACCCATGCACACACACATTCACACAATGATGTGGATGAGCTACAATGTAGCCACACCTGCCCTGTGGCACACTGACAGAGACGAGGCTGCCAAGCTCAGGCGCCATCAGTCCCTTTGACCATTACCAGCAAGCAAGGTGGGTTAAGTGTCTTGCCCAAGAACACAACAGCAGCATTCTCTGTTGGGAGCCGGGATCAAACCTGCAAAATTACGATTACTGGACAACCCGCTATACCTCCTGAGCTACTGCTGCCCATGGTGTCCCACAAGGTTCTGTGCTGGAGCCTTTACTGTTCCTCCTTTATCTGCTCCCTCTCCAGCTCATGCTGAAGTTCTTTTAAAGGAATCTCATAACATCCTTACACAGATGAAATTCAACTGTAAATCTCCTTCAAGCCCCATGAGACATCTAAGCTGCAGCTGTCATACACCTGCTTAGACTTTATTAAAAACTTGTACGGCTGGGAACTTTCTACAGCTGAATGATGACAAAACAGATCCTCATCTGTGCCCCAGACAAGCTGGTTCCCAAAGTCAGAGACTATCTTGGTCAGCTTGCTTCTCACACCAAACCCTCTGTCAGGAATCTTGGTGTGACCTTTGACCCAGCTCTCACCCTGGATTCTCATGTCAGTTTTCTTGTTCACTCTTCCTTCTTCCAACTCGGGAACCTTGGTGTTCGGGAACCTTGTTAATCTGAGTCCCATTCTGTCCCGCTCTGAACTTGAAATGCTTAGACTACTGCAACTCGCTTTTCACTTGTCTGAGCAAAACCTCCCTGAACCGTTTACAGGTGGTCCAGAATGCCTGTGCTAGGCTGCTGACCAAGTCCTCCAAACACACCCACGTCACCCCGCTCCTCTTCCAGCTTCACCCCCATTTTTTATTATGATTTTTTTAATAATTTTCTAAATTTGTACCTTATTGTTTTATTTTGTGTGGCGTCATAAAAAACTTCCTTCCTTCCTTCCTTCCTTCCTTCCTTCCTTCCTTCCTTCCTTCCTTCCTTCCTTCCTTCCTTCCTTCCTAGCTGATATTGAGGTGACAGTGGGAGAGCGTAAACCGGGGGGTTGCAGGTTCTTGCTCTGCTCAGTCTTTGACAGTCGTCGTGTCCTTGAGTCCTGGTGGTAGTTGGAGGGACTGGTGGTGCTGGTTGTGTGGCAACCACATTTCTGTCAATGTGTGCCAGGTCGCATTGTGGCTCACACCATCAGTGTATGAAGGTGTGTGAGAATTGGTGAATCTGACTGTTGTGTTGTAGAACACCTGGGTGGGGTGTATTTCTAGAAAATACAAGCCATTCACCATTTACATTAACCCCTTGGACCACTTTAACAAATTCTGTAATAAAATCGCTTTTAAAATGTTTTATAAAAGAATATGATTTATTTTAAAAGATTAAACCATCAAACCCTCTTTTAGGAAAAGGACAATTATTTGTTTTATTACATTTCAGGTTTCTAAAGAACAATTAAAAGTAAAATATATAGACACAGAGGGTGTAAATCTGATATTTTTGCAGGGCCACTCTTTGAAAAGATGATTATTTAAATATTTATGAATAATTTGAAACCCTCCATGTAGCACATTTAATATATACAGTGGAGATGTTGTTGTTGATGACAGTTGCTGGTGCCATTGTGGGGGTTAGTGTTATTCCCTCTGCTATATTCCACATCTATTATGTAAAAGGCTGCTGTAAAGGACCAGCAACAAGTTAGTGTGAATGCATAAAATACAAGGCAGCTCCCCTGGGCAACTGTCACACTGTGAGCGTGCCACTTTATTTGGTTTGGTGGAACAAACAAGGAGGGATGTGTGGATAATTTTAGGGTTTCCTGCTGTATTTGATTGTGCTCTTTATTTAAATGAGTTTGTGGAAAGTCCAAGGGCAACATTTTATATTCCTCACTTGAAAGCTTTGACTCAAAGTAATGGATTACAAGATTAAAGGTTATTAAAACGTGAAGTAAAAGTTCTTTGTATTTATGTGAATGTCATATCTGTAATGTATCATATACATCATTGCTCTGCAATTACCTTATACATTTTACATATAAATATTGGACTGTGTACGCTTTACTTTTACTAGAGCGAAATATCAGAACTGATCAACTGAGGGTGATTTCACAAAACTTTATTTAAAGCTGCAATAGCAAATCTGCAAAACAAGATTTAAACACAGTCACTGCACTCTCATCCCTTCTGTCAGCTATCATCCCTGAGCCACGTCCGCCTTATATGGCAATGTACATTGGCAGAGTAAACAAAAGAGCACTAAACACGAGTCGTGATTTTCTAGGTCCAAACGTCTCGTTGTCCGTGACTTCAAATGGTGTTTGTCTTTTTGGGACTCTGGTAGTTTGTCCTAAAGTTGCAGTGGTAGCAGCCGGCTGTTTCTCCTTCTCTGATATTGAGTGGAGAACCTCTCACACCAGTGTGTTCTGCTGCAAAATGTGCGTAATAGGTGGAGGACCCATGTGGAAGTGCAGTGGTTTGGTGAGACCGACAACTGGATGGTCCAATGGTTGCTTTCGGAACTAAGCTGTGTTATTGGCTGAGGTTTTTAGACAAATGAGACAAAACCACTTCATTATTTCTTTGTTTTTTTTATCTCAACAACATATTTATAACTATAGCCTACTATGTTAGAAACATTAAGAAAAAATGTTTAAAGCCAGCTTGTTTTGCACATTTGCCACGGTAGCTTAAAGTCAAGCTTAAGGCTTACACTGATTTTTTTCAATAAATCTGCTGTGGTCTCTATATAAATGAATGCCTTTTGAGGGATTTTCTGTGGGAATTAAAAAGCGCTGGTGCTCCTGTTTCAGGAAATAGAAGTTAGACGGAGGAGTGGAGGGCAGAAAACAGCAGGATTTGGAGTCTAAGGGCCGGAATATACTTGCTGTTTAACCTCGCGTTGGCGCAGGCAGCAGGCTGCGTCTTTGTTTTGTTCATATACTTGCTGCTACACAGCGCTTCACTGGTTGTAGTACCGGAATGTTCCACTAGGGGGCAAACGAGAGTACTCAGACTGGATAGAGAGCCGGTACAACCAAAACAAACATGACGTCAATAAAAGAGCTAAACACTGGTTAATTTTGAGATTACAGCAGAAAAAAGGACAGCAGCGGTATCATAGATGGTGTGAAAGACCTCTAAACCAGAGATGGAATCACCATGGTGAGTGTGTCTTGCTCGTTTTGTCAACTCCACCTACCGGTTGCTCGTATATTGCAGCATTCGGGTGCGCCGTGTCGTGTCACATTAATTTTGGGGGACGCGCACAAACGATGCTTCAAAACGCAAGCTACGCGTGGCTGCCATTTTAAACACGCGTACACGTCGCTAAACAGCAAGTATATCACGGCCCTTACTTAATAATTAATATTCATGATGTTTGGACATCTTGCCTCTGATTGGATAACAGCAGTGCAAAACTTCTGTTCACTCTATTTTCTTGGGTAAAAAAATGCAACGTTGACGTTTTATCGCCACAAGTAAGACAAGCCCAAATGTCTTCTGCCATGTTGTGAAGTTGCTAATGCTAACAGTTAGCTTCTACTAGCCGAGAGGCTCTCTGCGCTCTCCTGGAAGCTAAATCAACAACAGCCTTCCACGGTTGCATGCCAAGATGGTTGAATGCATGAATGATAATTTTACGGTTTTTTATGGCTTTTTCTGTTTCTGTTTTGGTTTTCTGTCTGGCTTTTCGACTGTTTCCCTGTCTAGTTTCTTTTGGCAGCTAATGCAGGACATTCTCAGTGAACCTCCAATTTAAAAGCAAACTATTTCAGCCATTTGTTTTTCTCATCACATGTCACAACCAAAAGTGTTAAAATACAGGATGAACCAATAAACTAAAGTTTGTTTGGCCTAGCTTCATGACTAAGCCTTTTCTAGGTCCACAAAGCATATGGCTAGCACAGCCTCATCAGCAAGGGTAAAAACCTGGTCTACTGTGACAAGTGAATTTCCCCACTGCGGGATCAATAAAGTCTATTCTATTCTACTGATCCACAACCCAAATGAACACACACAGCTCTTTCTGTATTTTGGTCATAGTTTCTCTTTGAACACCATAAAGTGAAATCAAGTGTAAAAATATCTCTGGAGGTTGAGCAGTGTGACCCTTTATCATTTAAAGAAGTCTTTGGTCTCACTGACTAATGACACTTAAACAACAGCATCAGCTCCACTCCACGACCGCCGCCCCAGTCTTGCCGCATTCGTTCCACACTGTCTTAGAAATGCCGACGTGATTGAGCATAGGGGTGGTCTCCAAAATTGGTGCGAAAAATTGTCGCGAACATTCCAGCGATGTCATGAGAGCATCTCTGAGCATGTGGGCGGGGAAAAAGAGCTTATTAAACAATGGCTGCCTGTGCAGTGTTGCATTTCGACACTCTGATTTTGCATCCTGCTTCTTTGTGTGGCAGCGCTGTGTGTTTGTGTTCAGTCAGAAGCTTGTTAACACCACAGTATCCAGAATGATAATGAATCGGGCATGTGGGCCCCTGCTGGCTGATTCTATCCGTCAATCGGAGGCTCACCCTAATGGTAGGCTTGAATTTGAACCGACCAGTCAGTCGGCAGTGAGTGTGTTGGACCAGTTCAGCCCAAGGCAGACCGCCTTGGGATGAGGGCTGAAAACACGTCCGGTTGAGCACGGAACATTTCCAGGCTACCCACATGAGAACAGTCCTTATAGACCGCGTAGAGCCGATGCTAGTGAAAGTTCTAATAAAGCCTGGGTGATCACTCGGGTGACCCTGGTAACTCACCTTTGACCTTTACTTGACCTAATTTGCTGCTTTGACAACATTATATGGAAAAAAATATATTATTTTATTATGGACCAATGAAAGGAAAAGGTCCCTTTTGTTTGCTGTGATTTTCAGGTGAATGGATTATGTCTCATATGCAGTACAAAAAGCAGCCAACACAAGTGGAACAAGCTGCTCTACAGATTCACATCATTCACTTTAGATGTACTCTTTTACAGCTTCTGGTCTCCATTCTCCTGATGAAAGAAAGGCCTGATCTCTCTATGTCCTTGGAACAGTTACAGAGAAGAACGTTTGAAGACTTTTACCTCCATGCTTGAATTACTGGTCTGACATAGCGTTGGGAACGTGCAACCATTAAGCACAAAAAACTCTCCTACAGCCTCAATATTTTGAGTAGACTGATAAATTATAGCTCTAAACATAGGTATATCTGTCAGTTATCATTCAGTCCAAGTCTCATTTTGATAGGAGCTACGGTTCACCCAGGACACTGCTTAAAGCCAGTTCTGAGCTCAGTCTGTGGTGACTTTTCCTGAAAGATCCCAAAATGTACCTAAAACCTAAACTGTGATTGTAGGAAAACGGTAGAAGGTATCAGGAAGCTGAATCATACTAACATAGCCGAATGTCTTGTGATTGATTTAAAGATTGAATGAAGTTTCTAGGTTGAAGTATGCTCAAGTAGTTATATTTCAAAGAGCAGAAAGATTTTATGGAAAATTTGGAGGAGTTGAAGGGTTTTGCGTGTTTTCCAATGAGCCAAAATTGCTCAGAAAAAGCTGAATATCTTAAAAAGTATAAAAAAATATCACTACCAAAAGTCATAGCCTGCATGAGTTGAAGGAGCTGAACATTTTGATACCAAATTTGTGGAAATAGCACAAAAACTGTAGGAGGAGATGAGTACCAAAGAAACGTCTGGATCCTGAAACAGGAAAACAATAGTTTGGATGCTGCAGAGTAGCATCCAAACAATAAAGAGAAACATGAATACAATTGTTTGAATGCTGCATTCAAACAATAAAAGCTGAATGGCTTACTGTGTAGCAATGGAGGGTGGACAGGAGACATACTGGAGGATGCCAGGATGGGAGGAGATCCAAAAGCCAGGGAGTTAGCAGCCGTGGTTCTGCAGGCGAGGAAGAGAGCAGTCAAGGCGGGTCTGAGGCTGAAGGCGTCAGTGTGGCTTGAGATCAGAATCCTACAGAAATAAATAACGGCAGGTCAAAAACAGGCAAGGATTGCAGGATAGGAAATTCAGGACTGGTTCAGGTGGCTGAATGGTACCACGAAGGCAAACAATCTGATTAGGTGATCAGCTGCAGGTGAGTGAGGTGAATCTGCTGCAGAGATCATCAGGTGGAGTGTGTAAACCTGAGGGTTTCCGTAAGTCTCCAACAAGCCTGTGGATGAAAGAATATATGCACCCAACCCACAGCCCCGGGTCCTGACACAACCTTCTAGGTTTGTGTTGTTTTATTAGTCAACACTGAAGTAAAAGTAGTCCTTTAGTTTAATATTTGCACCCTCCTGTGGCTCATTACTGCAACAGCAGTAAAACAAAGTCACCACTCTGGTCTGTAGCTTCTCCTCATCACAGAGAACACCTAAAATGTTACCAAACACTCTGACCTGGTTTGACTAAAGGTGGAGGTGTTCAGTTGCTCTAGATCTTTGCTAGAGTTCAGCTTGCTGTGCAACATGATACAGTCAGTAGCTACATTTACATGCGGCAAATTTGCCCAAACCGATTCTAATCTTGGTTGATCAGAAATCCCAAATCTCTGTTTACATGGACACTAACTGAAATGACCCGCACGCACCATAGATTGAGCATGCGCAAAATTGTCTTTCCTGGAAGAAAAATTGTAAACAAACGCCATCATGTCCGCACGTCTTTTCCCTTACATTTTGTTTGCTTATTCTCTAGCTTCGGTCGTCAATTGCATTTTTTACAGGGCGGGCATCGGAAAGAGTCCCTGCACTGTGAGAATAAACATCACGTCTCTAAAGCTGATCTTCATCCGTGTATGTCACACATCACGTGTTCAGGAAGCAGAAAATTAATGAATTAGGAGTTGGTTTTGGGACGCTGCTGTGAAAAAAAGCAATGTGCCAACCGGTAATGCTTCTTCAGCTCACGCTTCGGCAACAGATTGTGAAAGAATGGATAACGCTATAAATACGGTGATTCTTCCTGATGTAAGAAGTGAGTCTTCTCTTTCTTTTGGTAGTTTTAGCATTTACATGATCATAGAGCACAATGTTCTGTGACTCTTCAAAAAACAGTAAAAACGCTCAAATACGCTGGCAGAATTAATGATGTTCTCCGTGACTTCCTTAACCAGTTTGTCTTTGTCTATCTAGACGTCATTCTCATCGACTCACAGGATCCAACCCAACACCGTCACGTCCAACTGGTCCTTCAACGTCTCCTCGAGAACTGATTATTCGTCAAAGCAGAAAATAGAGTGAGTGAGTGAGTGAGTGAGTGAGTGAGTGAGTGAGTGAGTGAGTGAGTGAGTGAGTGAGTGAGTGAGTGAGTGAGTGAGTGAGTGAGTGAGTGAGTGAGTGAGTGAGTGAGTGAGTGAGTTCCACAAGTCATCAATCGCCTTCCTGGGTTACATCTTCGAGGGCGGGCAGGTGCGCACTGATCCAAACAAGGTGAGAGCCGTTTTGGACTGGCCCGTCCCGGAGAACCGCAAACAACTACAACAATTCCTGGGTTTTGCAAATTTTTACAGAAGATTCATTCGGAAGCCAAACAGTCTCACCCCTGACATCACTCACCTCCATTAAGACACCCTTTTCCTGGTCACCAGCGGCTGAGAAAGCCTTCCTAACCATAAAGGAGCTGTTCTCCAAGGTACCAGTTTTAACACAGCCAGATCGCCTCAAGCAATTCACCCTAGAGCTGGACCCTCAGACTCCAGGGTTGGTGCAGTTCTCTCACAATCCTCCAGCAAAGACAATAAACTCCATCCTTGTGCATTTTTCTCTCGCTGACTCACTCCAGCTGAGCGGAACGACGATGTCGGAGACAGAGAACTGCTGGCAATAAAACTCACCCTGGAGGAGTGGCGTCACTGGTTGGAGGGTGCGGACTGAGCATAAGAACTTGTCCTACTTGCAGACAGCCAAACGCCTCAGTCCTTGTCAGTCCCGCTGGTTCCTGTCTTTTCTAGATTTAACCTGTCTATTTCCTATCGCCCAGGCTCGAGAAACACCAAACCCGATGCTCTGTCTCGCCAGTTCACCCCTGAAGGGGATCCTTCCTTCCAACTGCTCAGTTGGTGCCCTCTCCTGGAACATCGAGAACCTGGTCACCCAGGCTCAACAGCAAGAACCTGATCATGGAACTGGGCCACCTGGACGTAGCTTTGTTCCTCCTTCAGTTCCTTCCAAACTACTTCACTGGTACCACTCTTCATTATTCTCCTGTCATCCCAGCATCAGCAGGATGGTGGCCTTGATCTCTCGCAAATTCTGGTGGCCCACACTACATAAAGATGCCAGAGAGTATACCCTCACCTGCCATACCCGTGCCTGCAATAAAACTGGAAACAAACCACCTTCTGGTCTCCTGCAACCTCTTCCTATTCCCACTCCCTCCTGGTCCCACATAGCCCTGGATTTTGTCACCGGTCTGCCTCTCTCTAAAGGTATGACTACCACCATGACTGTAATTCATCGTTTCCTCAAAGCCTGTCATCTTGTTCCCCTTAGGAAACTTCCCTCAGCATTCCAGACTGCTCAACTCATGCTAAAACATGTCTTCCGGCTCCATGGCATCCCAACTGAAATCCTCTCTGACCACGGACCCCAATTCACGTCACGGGTTTGAAAACAGTTTTGTCATGCCCTTAAGGCCCAAACTAACCTCACCTCTGGTCATCATCCCCAGACAAACGGTCAGACAGAAAGAATGAATCAGGAACTGGAAGCCACCTTACGCTGTCTCACATCCACTAATCCCTCCGACTGGGGTCAATACCTCCCTTGGGTGGAGTACGCCCACAACGCACATGTTTCCTCAGCCACTGGTCTTTCCCCTTTGAAGTCTCTCTTGGGTCCCACCGATGAGCAGGTCATCGCTGTCCACCATCACATCCGTCGTCATCAGGTCTGGGCCAGGACCTCCTCCGCTCTTGAACAAACACCCTCACCCAGAACAAGAAGTTTTCGGACCGTAACCGTTCTGTGGCTCCCTGCTACTCTCCCGGTCAGAAGGTTTGGTTGTCCACCCGTGACATTCCCCTTAAGTCCATGTCTCGCAAACTCTCCCCGAGACTCATTGGTCCCTAGAAATCACCTCTGTGGTTAGTCCCTCTGCTGTTCGTCTTCGTCGTCCTCCATCTCTAGGTGTTCATCCCAACTTCCACGTCTCCCAGGTAAAGTTGGCTGCCATCTCTTCCCCTCTCGCTACTCGCTCATCAACGCTGCTCAGCTACCCCGCTCTTGGAACCGAGTCCTGCTGGAACCTCTGTGCATCACCTGCCTGCCCTCCAACTTTTACCGTAAGACCCATACATTTCTTCTCAGTGGATTCTGTGTGTTTCAGGAAATTATTCACCATCCAGTTCTACAGTATACCTGCACTCAACACCCCCGCCGACCTAAGCCTGACACCATTCCTCTCCCCAGAGTAACCCACCTTCAGAACTGTAAGCAAACATCAGTTCTGATAATCCAATCAATCTACTTCCTGCTCACCACTCTCCTCTCTTGCAGTCCCTCATCCTGGTTCCCGTTTCCTGTGGAGATCTCAACCATCATTATTCAATAAACTGTCTAAACTAAACTAAAGATGCATACCTAAAACCATGACACAGGCATCCATAGTCTTCTGTTTGTTTGCTGAAAATGATCTCTTAGAAACAGGAAGTGAAGGGTCATATCTTCAACACTGTAGAAACATACAGAGCCACCTACTGCTCACAGTTCCCACACAACAGCTGCAGGATGTTAATGCTATAAACACGAGGTGAACTTCTCGTCCATTCCAAAGCCGTTTTCTTCTCAGGCTTTCTGTGATCAGTCAGATCCTAGGCCTGGAGATTCTAGATGACACAGGGGTTCTGAACAAAGAGAGTCCAAGCCAGAAAAACCTAGAGGCTGCAGCAGAGCCACCTGAGTAACAGGAGGAGGAAGGAGGACTCGTCCAAGAAACACACACTACACCACCAGAAAACTAAAAGCATCATCAGACAATAAACAAGTCAAACAGCTCCCAGTCGTCAGCCTTACTTCATGACACAACACCGTGTTCTATCATCATATTCAAGAGAAAATATTTCCTGTCACATTGTTGTACCTTTCTCTCTAACTCATGGACACAGATCAACTATGCTGGACACATCTGGCTCTTAGATGACATCGTTCTTGAATAAATGATTCTCAAAACACACATCTCCTGTTTCAGGCCAACATGATGACAAACTTGGATTAAATGAGACATGATGAAGAGGAAAACGCTGGGACTTTAGGACTCATAGCTCATGTCTAAGTCCAGCATCCATAACCGTTAAATGGAAACAGTTGTTTGAACTGCACAGTGGTAGGTTTGGACCTCACCCTCTTTTACAGATGAAAAAGAATAAACATTTAGTTTACAGCCACAACACAAATGTGAGCGATGCAGGTTTTGCTTAATCTTTCACGTCACCAACAAAAAGCAAAAGGCACCGGTAACGGTACTCTCAGTAATGAGACGGGGTTCGATTCCCTGCAGTGCCCTGCTGATTGTAACTGAGGTTTTCATTAATATAGCACCTTAAAAACCAAAGTTACAATCAGAAGTAATTAGTTGGAGCAATTTTTTTTAAATGATGCAAAATAATTCAAATCATGTAAAAAAATTAGACCTAAAACTGAAGCAATAAACAGAAACGTCACCTCTGTTTACTATGGTAATTAACCTCAGAGGCTGAAATTTCTAGTTCCAGATTATGCATAAACACTTATTATGATGATTGTGGCCTGAGACCATTTAAATACTATAAATATGAACAGTGTGTAAGAGTTTGGCGTCTTTATTAGAATAACTCCTATAAATGAAACTAGTCAAATTTAAAACACGTAGCTTCCTGATTCTCAGTGAGCGAAGCTAAGGTGATGACGACCAGTCATGCTAATAATGTTAATGTTTTTTTCTTCTTTTCTTTTCCTATATTCCTCTGATAAGGGATTTCTAGCTTTCTTTGGTGAATCTGCCATTGCTAAACAGCGAGTCTACGTTATACAATTATGGCAAGCCAAAGGGATCAAAAAAATTGCACGTTCTAAACTCACATTATGTCTGCCAAAACGCTTGTTCAAGATGTGCATTTTGGTGGATATAATGCTCGCTTTTAGAACACACGAGTTTTTGCCCCTTTGGCGTCAAAACACGCGTTCAAGACGTGCATTTTGGTGTACGTAACGCGCGTTTAGAACGCACACTTTTTTTTTATCCCTTTGGCTTGCCATATAGTGCCGTAAAGCAACACCCAGTCAGTAGTTCCGGTGCAGTAAACAGACGTGGGACCCCCCAACACTATCACAGATACGAAAATTAACATAATACATGAAAGTATGATGCCACAACTTTACAAAAAAGCATAATTTTAAGGTATAAAAGTTGCAAAGTGTTACTTTAATTTTACAATTTTAACACCAAACTCCACTTTGATAAGTGACTTTTAGTATTAACATTAAGCAGCTGATAGACTAATGTCCCAAATCCTCATCAAATAATTTCTGGCCTTAAAGTGTTCAGATGGAGTGTCAGGATTAGTGTCTTCATTTATAACACCTATACCCAGCCCTACATGTCTGCTGCCCTCTGGTGGAGGATCTACAGGCGGTGGGGGCCAGTTTTACTGTTATATTGTCAACAGTATGACACTACGGTGATCGGTCTCATCAACAACAACGATGAGACTGCCTATAGAGGAGCAGCATCTGGCCACTTGGTGCACGGACAATAATCTGCTCCTTAACACTACCAAAGAGCTCATTGTGGACTTCTGGAGGGAGAGAAGAGGCTCACATGATCCCGATCACATCAACGGGATAGCTGTGGAGTCTGTTTCATCATTCAAGTTCCTGGGGATCCACATCTCATCTTGTTGTGGTTTTAAAGACATAATATTAATGTTGCCTTAAAATGCAGTGCAATCATTTTAATCCTGAGTATAATTAGGTTGGCCTGTTCAAAAAAACCCACAGAGACAGGCCACAATTAGGAATAAAGTCTAATTTTTGTACTTTTTGTGTCTGCATCACATGAAAACAGGCAACAGTAACAACCTATTATTGTGCTTCAGCGTCTACAAAACATAAGAATATAATTAGTCAGACTGTAAACAACTGAAAACTATCAATGTCATCACTGTGGGGGAAAATAAACGTACTCAAAATGCATGAGACTTACAGTGGGTATAGAAAAGAATCACCCCCTGTGAAAGACTTTGTGTTTCCATTAAAGGATGTAAAGCAGAAACACTAAACAAAAATATATTTTACCAGCTTTACTTAAACAAATTAAGCCTATAACCTCCAACTGAAAAATATCAAAGTCACAGTTCAAGAAGAATGTAAAAAAAATAAAAATAAAAATAAATAAATATTGAGATTAATAAAGGACCTCACCCTCAACAATTCTTTGAAACTCAGTCAGGAGAAGTAACCGCCTTTTCCTTAACAGATTATGGTGGCTAACACTTGTGATCAATGTAATCAGTGTAATATGTGGAGCAGAAAAACATCTGTTCCTCGAGCATTCTCTGGCTTGGTAGTGCAAACAACTGACTATAGGTGGCAAGCCACTTTCAAAAGATCTAAAGGACAGAGTGGACAGACGTAATGTCACGATCCTGGTCCCTCTGCTTCCTCCTGAGCTCTGATCACCCCAGACCTCCTCCACTCCAGACCCAAACCTGCCCCAGTTCACCAGAAACCAGCCTGCATCACCCCAGTCACTCCCCTCAGCCCAAACCAGCCTCCAGACTTCATTACCTATCATGCCCCGCAATCGCTCCCAGAGTCGTTCCAGAGCTTTCCAGACCTGTCCAGTCAGTTTCCAGTCCAGCCTGTCAACTCTCCGTAAGTCGCTCTTTTCATTTAATTTCCATTCGAGCTGTGCGCCGCAGCTTCGTCTGTTCCAACCCAGTGTCAGTTCTCTGCACTTGGGTCATACAACACGCCACATTCATATTCACGCTGTTGTCTGTTCAGTCCAGTCCAGCCAGTTCCTGACACATAAGGCAGGAGATGGATACAAAAAAATCTCAAAGGCTTTATCAATCCCAAGGAGCACAGTAGCATTTATAATAAAGAAGTGACAAGCATTTGGTACTAGGACCCTCCCTGTCCCAATTCAGCACACTTGTGTACTACGCACTCAAAGCCTTACTGCATACCTCCTCTAAGTGCACTTCACAGAAGGGCGTAGGGCGCAGTGCGAGTATTGGGATTGGGCCTAAGTCTCTGGGCGACGCCATATTAGATGCGATGTTTCCTTCTACGGGAGCCCGTGAGGACAAAACACATTTACAGATTTTTGCCATTCATCGTTGTTGTTTAAAACCTTTTCACTTGCTGCCAGTCTGATGTGCTTGTACTACTACTGGAGGTTGAACAATCCAATGAAGTGCTTGTTCAAAAATTACGCTTCCAGGGATTTTTGACCCTAATGGGCTTCTGTTGGTAAGGTCTTACTTGAACACAAAAATACTGCTTGCTTGCAATGATTTAGGTATGTACTGCCCCCTATCGCAAGGGAAAATACACACAGTCACTTTAAAGCTGAATAGTTTTAGAACCTGGTTAAGACTAGATTAGTTTTATCTTGTTCTGATAGCCAAAATCCTACAAGTAAAGGAGGGTACTCTCTTTTTCTGATGATCGTAACTAAATAAGATTAAACTAAGCCATAAATTAAAGTGGTAGCACATAAGCCCATTGTTACAACCCGACTCATGGGACTGCAACAAATGGAGGAGGACTGGACACATGGTAAAAGGTTTTGAGGTATTTGGTTAAAAACGGACTCCAAAAGGCTGCACGCAAAATGCCACACAGGCAACAAACACCCACAGGTGCAATCTGATCAGTCTCTCTCCCCTCTGGAGTTGCACCAAGCAGTCTTTTCTGCTGCACCCACAGGTGCAGCCACTCAGTAATTGCTGCTTGATCACAGCCAGACCAATGATGAAGCAGAGGGGCGTAACACCCATATATAGTTAAAGCTTAGCGATATCTATCTAGAATATGTAAAACTTTTGCTCACATAAACCACCAACTGGTTTTGTAGCTAGACAGTCCTTAAGTTAAAACTTTGTGAAGTTTAGGAGAAGAACTAATCACAATAAACAGCTTACTATATCTGGCGGCAGAGATATGATGTCTCAAGTGATCTGATATCAGAATTTGAATATACGTCTAATGTCTGGCCCACGGGTAACTATCAAGCCAAAAGCATTAGCCTCAAGGCTAGTGATGACCAAATGATGCTTCAAGAGGCTTTCCAGCCCATTGCTGTTAGCAAAGATTCACTACTTGATGCTTCTGTTTTGCCTTGTTCAACCAAACGTATAGTGACATCTGCTGGTGAAGTTGAACCATGACCGACAAGTCATCATAATGGCAAACATCGTGTCTAACGTGTATTGTAATAAGTGGATCATGTGTTTTATGACTCTGCTGTTCTTTATCATTTCTGTTCACGATTCTCACTCAGTTGTTCATGCTTGTGTTCACATCATGGTCTCATTCTTTCAAGGAAATTGAAAATGTTGGGTAACACAAATGACATTTGTGATGATGGAGGGGATCAGTGATCCACATTTTATACTTATTTTTGGAATATATGGTCAATAGACCTCCTTTATATAATTTTCTACTTCATCATTTTCAGTAAAAATAAGTAGAAACCGTGAACTGACAAAAACTTCCACCAACACTGCAGTTGCCAAAACTAATTATACATTTTTTTTTCTACAACCTCAACGAATTGAAACCGCTAGATACATGAACCAAACTAAAACAATCCACAAAGCACCAAGGATTTCAGCTGCTTTTATTTTGAAAAGTGACACAATAAATGAACCAGTCACATGACCCAGGTAAAACGGGTCTCATTTGTCACCAGTCACATGGGGTGTTTCTCAATCTCAAGGAACCTTGCCAGGCAAGACATCTTGCTTATGAGGACACTGTCCTTCCTTGGTCAATGAAAATGGTTAAATGAAACAGACTTGCCCCACGTGACCGCAGCCGGCCAGAGTCCGCCCTCTGCTTACGCGCTCTGTTTAAGTCCCGCCCATCATAGTAATGTTAAGTTTCAACATAGATGTATATCAAGCCTTTTACGTTTTTAATTGTGTATATATTGGTTAAATCAAATGTGTAAGCGAGTTACTTCCTGCTAGCCACCAAAGCTGCAACTACTAACCAACTAACCAACCATAGATATCTGCTTTGGATGTAAATAAACATTTTACATATAAGCCTGATAGCTACAATTAGTTGCCTTACATTTAAACTGGAAAGTTGCCCTCAAAGTAGCTGCTGCCTGATCACATCTGTTTGAAAATACCACGCTGCATTCTGGGAAATTTTTGACCAACAAGGCACCTCTCGTGTATCCTTGCTCAATTAGCTAAACGGCTAACAAACGGAGGACAGATGCCTCAGAAGCACATGAACATTTGAACCGATTGGAACACGCCTTGGCGGTTCCTGATGACGTATCTCCTAGGCAACTGGGGCGGGACCAAGGCATCAAGGCGAGGTTCCTTGAGATTGAGAAACACCCACAGTTTTCTGTGAAGCGAAGCAAACTTAGAATGGAGGCTTCATTGACACGCCCCTTTTATGCTCAGTACACGCCTCGGCTTTAGATATCCCATCACTACTCAAAGAAGCCCCAGTCAAGTCCCAAAACTCAGGAATAGCAGCAAGCCATCCTAAATATGTGAATACATAGGATGACCACGACCCATAGACAGAGCTCGGTCAAGAGGAGGAATCTACAGTTATTTTGCAATCTGTCTCCACACGCTATTGGACAACAGTCAGTCAACGGGGCAGTCCGCCCAACACTGTCAAAGAAGATACAAATACATCCTTTTTCTAAGTAAAGGACTTAAGTACCTCTATCTGCTCTTGACTCAAAGGAAAGTCCATGTCTAAATAGTCCAAAGTTGATGACAAAGCTGTTTCAAACGAGCTGCTGCCATCTTAGCTGTTCCACTTCACTGCATCATCCCGCCCACCACACCAATAGAGTGATGTGATTGGCACGCCACCAGACTGATCCGGGCTGCTGAGGTTCCAATGGAGCGTGGCTAGACCGACATGCAGAGCAAAATCATTTTGCTTCTGCTACTGTCTGTCTAGATTTCTAGGCTGCAGGAATAGACCAGTGTTATTTAATCCTGGTTCCTCATTTATCAACCGTACATACGCACAGATCTAAACGTATGTCGTGTGTAGGAACAATTTTACGCATTGTGTGATATTCATAATTTTGTACTTGTGCGTGAAAATGTTCCTAAATATAAGAAAAGCTCTGACCATGCATACGAACAGCATCTAGTGGCAGAACGAGGGAAGAGCAATACTGAAGGTCTCAGTCGTCCACATGCTTACAAGTGACCACCGCATGTTTCATAAATCAGGGGCCTCATTTATCAAACGTTCGTAGAAACGTTCCTATATTCCCTCCTACGGATGAAATTTAGAATGTGTGTACGAACAGTCAATGTCCTGATTTATGAAACATGCGGTGGCCTCTCGTACGCATGTTCCTCCGCAAGTCTGATGATAAATCCCACCTGTGCGTACCAATGTGCTCGTGTCCGTGTACCGCCATTTACATACAGAAACGCCCTCCATTAACCATATTTGGTCACACTACGTCCTCAGATCGGGAGGGGATTCCCTGGGCTCTTCCCGGACAAAAAAGACAAACTTTATTGACAGTGAGATCGAAGCACTGGACACTTGACAACGCGTGTATGATCGGGGAGCAGAGGAGGTTCTGAAGGGTTGTTTTAATTATAAAACAGAATCTGGACTGGAATCGGATCAGTGCGCTGCGCTCTCGGAAGAGCCGTTCCCTCTGGAGTGCACTCTGCTCTGCTAAATCCTCCAATAATAATAATAAGAAACGATCTTTTATATAGCGCATCTCAAGAAAAATCACGAGGCGCTTCACAAGGACAAAATAATTAAATTAAATTAAAACATAATAAATAAACAAATTCAAAATGATTTAAAACATCATGAAAATGGGAAGAGTAAACATTGTGATTACAAAATAACACGAAATCAGCCGTTCTACAATGTCAGATTCCCGTCGGTCACGGGTGTTTTAGCACCAATAATGTGGCTCAGCTGTTTTTCCACCTAAATATTTATTTATTAGTGGATGAGGAACACGCGTGGATCACTGAGACCTTCAGAATTGCTGTTCCCTCGTTCTGCCACTAGATGCTATTCCTACGCATGGTCGGAGCTGTTCTTATATTTAGGAACGTTTTCACGCACAAGTACAAATTGGTAAATACCACACAATGCGTAAAAGCGTTCCCACGCACGAAATACGCACAGATCTGTTCGTAAGTATGGTTGATAAATGAGGGCCCTGGATTTTGGCCATTCATACAAACATTCTAAATTTCATTCATAGGAAGATCAGTTTCTACTAACGTTTTGATAAATGAAGGCCCAGGTCTTCTGGGTCACTGCCTGCATGTGTTCTCTGTTGTCCTGCACCAACAGGTTTAGCTTTAATCAGCTGGTGACCAAAAGGCTTCAGAAGAATTTTAGGACATGCTGAAGAAGTGATCCAATCATTGAGTCAAGTGTGTTGGAACAGGGAAGCAGCTGAGACTTGGAGGGCAGTTGTCTTCCTGGACCAAAACTGAATAACCCTGGCATGGGCCTTAATCTCCTTTGTTCACAATTTCACATCCAGTTTTGGCCTGTTGGTACAAATATAGCTACTGGCAGTGCAAATCATTGAGCAGCCTTTTTTTTAAGCTAGAACAGCACCCATACGTTTCATTCTAAGAGAAGCAAACCAGCTCAATGACAGTTAAAATGTATTGCTTTTATTTTTGCAAGACATGCAAGTTTCCTGGTTATCTCTAATCCCACAGAGCAAATGTGACCATTTCCCTCCTAATACAGCAACTGATTTTCAGGAATTATTCATTAATGGACAATAAAAGAGAAAATGGGCCCCTTTGGTAAATAAAGGCTTTTTTAAGACCCCTCTGCATCGTTAAAATCTTAAAGGTGACAGGGATTATGTGCACTGAATTCAGATGAAATTCAGATTTTACTACTGGAGAGCCATGGATTGAATCTCTAAAAGCATTTTATTTATAGAGTTTATTGCCAGGCCCATTGCTTTTCCAAACAGAATTTTCCCTACCTTATCTGCAGGCAAGATATAAAGAAAACTTGTGAGGAGGTTAAGCCATTGTTAGTGCCACAATATGCAATCATTACCTCAGAATAGCAGGGAAACATTCCTGGAACACTTGCCAATGGAAAGATTAACTGGATTAGCAGCTGGATGATGCAGCCGAGCGGTGATCTCTGAGGGTTTCAAACATGTCAGTGAAAAATCTCAGTTTAGATTTGGATTTGAAAGGCAACTCTTCTCTTAAGTTTAAACATGAATTTTGATTCTAGCATGACTTTCTTTTTAGATAACATTTCAACAAAACATACTGTTTGCATGGATATCACGCCTTAGGAAAACTTTCCTTTCAACTCCTGTCCTAATCTTGATTGAAGAGAGGGAATTGAGATAATAAATCTGTGGGAATTTGGCAGAATTTACTTTTTTCAAAGCTCATTGTAAATCTTTGGCTTGGAAAGCCATTGTGGGCCTGAAATGATCTCTCTTTATGAACAACGTTGGAGAACCCGCAGCCTAAATAACCTCCCTAACTCAGCTCCCCCCTTCTGTCACTCTGGTCATCTCCATTGAGAGGGACTGACAGCAACCATACTCCAGGGTCTCTATGAATAGAGATGTTTATAACAGCATGGGACAATTTGTCACTCTTTAGCTCAACCTGTGTCCCGCAGGATGCCAAATAATGATTTTAACAGCCCGTCTAAAAGATTGATCTGCCTAATCCTCCCCACCTTTCTTCCTGCTGAAAGGTGCAGACTAATTTACGACAGGGCTGACGATAGGCATGCTATGCCCGTGAATGAATGATCTGGCTCCTGGCAAAAAGAGGTAATTTCCTCTTAATGTAGTGCTGTAAACATTTTTCATCACACTGAGGTGACAGCACATTGACACAGCAAGGACTATGGCACTGCTTGCAATAATCTGTGGAGATTTTTACCTCTCATTAGCTGTGCATCCTGCAATCATCACCACCTGCACTCTGGATAATTTTTTACTTCCTGTGACAATAACTGTTGAGTTTGATGGTGCGGCAGGTAGTAAATAACGCGCGGTAATTATCTTGACAATCCAGCTTGTGTTGACACTTGGGATGAGTATTTCCCAGTAAAGCTAAAGTTCTGGGATGGATGATGCAGATTCACATAAATTTGCTCAGGCTGAAAGGGGCATTTGCACATGAATACATAATGGGCTCAAACAAAGATAATGTTTTGAACAATTGTGTGCTGATGGAGTCAGAGAGAGAGAGAGAGGTTCTCTAAGCAGCATCAGATATCTGTGATTGTCGTAACTCGTGTAGGCCATTAACGAGCCGTTATGATTGTCATGTATGTTATTATCACAGTGATGCATAAAAATGTTCTTTCCATCCAGCTTAACTACAGAAATCTTGTTAGTTTAGTCAATAATGTAGCAAACCATTGTCTAGCTAAGTCAGAAAGACACAGAGCAGCGTTAGCATTGATTTGGAGTCATGTCTCTGTCCAGCTGATGAAGGGAGGTTCAACGCTTATTCTTCTTATCTCTTTTCCCAGCCTTTGAAAAAACACACAGCCCCTCTACTTCCTTCAAAATTTGATTTTTTTTGGTTTGTGAACTCAGTCCAGGAGATTCACCATGCATGTGTGTCAAAAATCCAATGTAATGGTTATGTAAGCATCATCAAATAACTAGAAAACTGTTAGAGGAGACATTTCAGCAGTTAGATTAAGGTGTTAAAAAGATGAGGAGATAAGTTTCAATTTTGGTTCTGCAAACGGACACTAGGGGGTGCTAAAACAAGCCAAAACTGCCTAGTCTCCCTTTACACAAATGAATGAATGTGTTGGGGGATAATTTTATTTGTTTGCATGGAGGGACTCAAACTTGTGCTGCAATCAAGTGGAGATTTTTCCTGCTAGTTTAAACATTCAGGGTCCATTCAGATTCAGATTGACAACTGCATAATAATAATAGACCATAACGTCACAAAGAGAACAAAAATGATCCACAAAGGATAAAAATAATAAAATGTTTGTTGAGGCTTTTTTGTAAAGTGTCCTAACAGTGTTGGAACACTAGGCAAGTGTCAATTTTATTTCTTTCTATTACAGTTATATTGTTATATAGCTAATTAATACATCAAATTGTACACTGGCAGCACACATTCTGTTCAACAAACCTGTGTGCCGAGAAGAGTGCTTCCCTGTCACATCGCTCAACACAGCTGCTTAGAGGAAGTAAACAATTAGGAATATGAGCAACGAGGCTAACTTTTAAATATATCATAATAGTAACATGTTTCTTATCCATGTGCTTCCTGAAAACGTGATGTTTTGGATTATCAATAAGGTCAAACAAGATGCCACTCTGGGGGTGGTTGTCTTTGGTTGGGCTAAATCTGAGGCAGCTGAGGTTGTGTCCAATCTCCTTTAACCCTAAAACAAATGTTGGTATGAAACTCACTCCAGTAGCTCAGAGTTCGTGTGTGACATATAAATTCATTTGTTAAAGACTAATACTTTTTTTTTTTTTTTAAATAAAAACCCACATTTTTGTCAACTAAAACACTTCTGAGGTTTAGTTGACTGAAACTGGCTAAAACTGAAACGCATTTTTGTCCAAAAGACAAACAATAGGACTGAAACAAATATGGCTTCCAAAAACAAACCTGGAACCAAGTCAGAGCCACAGCAGTAGTGAAAAAAGTGTAAAGGTTCCTGGGGGAAATTTCCCCAGTCATCCTGCCTTCAATCATATGAAGTCTGCCAGTACCCTTTGCTGAAAAGCAGCCCCACACCTTGATGCTTCCACCCCCAAACTTAACTGTTGCTATGGTGTTCTTGGGGTGGTGGGCAGTGCCATTTCTTCTCCAAACATGGTGTGTAGAATGACAGCGAAAAAGTTCAGTTTTGGTTTCATCTGACCATACTATAGTCTCCCAGCAATCCACAAACTTCTCCAAATGCTGTTTCTAACCGAGCCTCAACATGCTTTTAGTTCAGCAATGGAGTCTTGTGTTGAGTGTGCATGGATGCCATGGTGGTTCAGTGGTGGTTCTGCATTTTTTTTTCATTTTATCTGTTTTTTATCTTATCTGTTTGTGTAAAGCTAACTATGTGTCTGTTGCTGCTGCCTCTTGGCCAGATCGTCATTGTAAATGAGAATGAGTTCTCAATCAACTCATCTGGTTAAATAAAGGTTAAATAAAAAATAAACAGTGCATTGTTTGTAATTTTCTTTGAACCAACTGTACCTGCTGATGCAAGGTCTTCCTGAAGTTCTGCCTGAGTGGTTCGTGGCTCTTGGAGAACTCTCCTGATTATTCTTTGGACTCCTCAGACAGGAATCTTACACGGACCACCTGATCGTGGCCAGTTTATGATGAACTGATGCTCTTTCCATTTCCAGATAATGGCCTCCACAGTGCTCCCAGAAACATCCAGCATTCTGGAAATGCACCTACAACCATTCCCATCAGAATGATTTCCAACGATAAGATTACGCAGGTCTTGAGAGAGTTCTTTGCTTTGACCCATCATGAAGTCTTTCCTGTGTGCCTCCTGGGTAATGAGAAGCCTTTATAGGCCATCAATCAGGACTAAAGCAGCTGATAGGGGGTGGGGCTTCTCTCTAAATACTGACAGATTTCAGGTGATCTCATGGCTTTCTATGCCATTTTGCACCTTGTTATCTTCATGTGTTTAATACTTTTCCCTGTGTCTTTTCACTTTATTACACATAACTCAGTTTATGGACTTACATGTTTAGATGTCTTTGTATGAAATAAATACTTGAGTTGATATTGACATGTGGTAGATAGTTTGTGTCAATAGCCCACTTAGAAAAACCCTTACTGATAAAAATGCTGATGTGTCAAATACTTATTATCCCTGCTGTATGTTTTCGGTCTATGGGAGGAAACCAGCGTACCCAGACAAAAGCCACCCATACATGCAGACAACATGCTAATTTTGTTGAACCATAAAACCTATTTATTCCTGTGCATCTTACAACATTTGGTGTTTTTTCTGTGCAGTGGCTTTCAAAAGTACATCTGAGAGAAAAATGAACATTGTGTGTGTGTGTGTGTGTGTGTGTGTGTTCTGGTATTCACGGCGTTATGGGGACATCAATCTGTTTACACAGTCACTTCATGGGGACCACTTGCAGTGTGGGGACCAAAATCCAGGTCCCCATAAGGGAAACTGTTTAAATCTATTTAAAATGCATTAAAAAAATGTTTTTAATGTAGCAGTGAAGTTTTTAGTTTTGGCCCATAAAGCATGTTTTTTGGTGCAAATGTGTGTGAGTGTGAGTGCCTGCAGTGCCCCCTAGTGGTTGCTGTCCGGGTACTGCAATTAGCTGTGTTTCACCCACTTTTCCCAAATATGGTATTGTACCGCCTCCTTCCTGGTCCCCATTAAACATAATTACTCAAGCTGAAATACATTTTGGTGTTAGACAATTAATTCTATTAAAATGAAAACAAATATGGTATTTTCTAGGGTGTGTCATTTAAGGACTCAGAAAACTTTACTTAGCGTGGTAAATTACTCACTACATTTCTGTATATTTGTAAAAATGTATGAAATGTAGAGAATAATTGGATAAACATTCAACAAAAATTAAACCTAAAAATTAATCAATTTCATTAACTAGCTAGCAAAAATATAAATTCTACCTATGTAATAAAACTCAGCTAAACTGTTAGCATTAGTCAAAACATGTTTAATTAATTATTGGAGGTTTTAATACAATCTAAAAGTAAATTTGCTAAAATTAAATCTTAAATGACAACTTTCAAAGAAAAGACAAGACAACAGGTTCTGCATCCCAGGCCCTATTGTCTTGTGCCTTGTCTGCCCTTGTTAGTGTTTAATTAATCTATCCTCATGTTATGATGGTAAACAGGATGGTTTGGGTCAGCAAGAATTGGTCTCCCAAACCTTTCTTGTGACCCTGGTTCTGTAGAGCTAGAGCTTACTGATTCAAAGCTTCTTCAATTAAGTGTGCCAGGAGAGATCAGGAATATTTTTGTCATTATTACAGTAAATTTTATTTTTGTGGTACAGTTTAAGCCATGTTATGTAAATATCAATTTAAAATATAATTTTAGCAAGTCTGATAACAAGACATTTCTATGTGTGTTAGTTTCATATCAGTGTTGTGCCTAAGTCTATACTATATTTTGGTTGACTATCAAACTGTAAGGCACTTTTAAAGCTAACTAAGTTTCATGAAAAGAATTAACAGTGGTGAAAACACATGACCATGCTCTGATGCTCATAGCAGTGAATCTATGCACCAGCATGAGCATCTACACATGTAAAAATGATCACTTCTAAAATTTAAAATGGGATTTTATGAATACAATCTCTACTTCCATCTGAAAATATTATGTTTATTGGAACTTCCTGCACACCCAGAATAGAACCTAAGCATTATTCACTTTCAGACATACAATCGTTATGAACATCTGATAGGAAATTATTAGCTGCTGGTTTTACAACAGCTGTTTACCAGTAATTACAAGGTCTCAGGGAAGGAAAGTTTCAGTGCTACATGTTAACAACAGGAACAACTTTGTGGGATGTTCAGGAGCTGTGCAGTGGCAGGAAATGGTTAAAGCACAAACTTAATGGGTCACTGTGGACATATGTTTAGTGGGAGACAAACCAGAGTTTGCTTATTATAAAGTAGAGATCTTAACCTGACATTTTATACTAAACACATGACATTTTATACTACACACTATCATCTATAACACATGCTTATTAGAATAGAATAGAATAGAATAGAATAGAATAGAATAGAATAGAATAGAATAGAATAGAATAGAATAGAATAGAATAGNTTAGTTTGAATGCTGTTAAGCATTCAAACTATTGTTTTCCTGTTTCTCTTTATTATTGTTTCTTCTTCCGCTTTCCGTACGCTTTTTTGGACCTTTTCAACTCCTTAAAATTTTCAGCTATTTCAGCAAGTTTGGTATCAAAACGTTCAGCTCATTAAGCTCTTTCCGGCTATTACTTTTGGTATTGATACGTTTAATATTTTAGGAGATATTCAGCTTTTTCTGCGCTTTTTCAGCCCATTGAAATGAATGGGAAAAGCTTCAAATCCTTCAAATTTTCAGAAAATCATTCAGCTCGTTTGAACTTTAACTACTTCAGCATACTTCAACTTAGAGACTTCATTCAACTTTTAACAAGCTCAGAACACATTCAGCTCTTATCTGATTATTCAGCTTCTTGATATCTTTTACGGTTTTTCTATAATCACAGGTTAAACTTGAGGTACGATTTTGGAAAGTTCAGGACTTTCTCCTCCTCCCTCCATTCAAAAGAATAGGGCCAAAAACAGACTTTGCTCGACTTCAGGAAGTGCCATGAGAGAACCGTAGAACCCATGGAAATGAGACTTGCGCTGGATGAAAGCTGACGGATTTTCCTCCGTTTTGAGCTATAATTTATGGACGTACTCCAAAAATTGTGGTCGTAGCGTTAACTAGTTTGGAAAGGTTTTAAAATATTTCTCCTTCCAGCAGCTGAGTTGTGCTGTCCCATATATGGTCATGCCTTTCCCACTGTAACTGACAGCTCCAGATCTCAATCCAGAAAACTAAATTCTGCTACGACCACATCTTTTGGGGTAGACGCGTAATTTTCTCAAAAACAGTAGGTTTTTTTGTCTGCTTCGATGGGATGGTCTCGATTTTGCTGTAGCTGCCACGGTTTTTGCACTACGAGGCTCAGAAGGAGGAGTCAGCCAGATTTTCTCCCATTGGCAGCCATTCAATTTTTTCTCAGCTCAGGTGCTTCGATCGCTGTCTTAGAGCTAAACTGTACTCGTCATATCTCCTACAATATTAAAGATAGGCACACAAATATTCACACAGAGCACCATCAAAGCCTTCAGCCGCTGACGATTTTGGAATTTTTTGAATCGGTGTAATACTTTTCGAATGGTGAGGAGATGATAGAGACCTGCAATTTGACATTTGGAGCTGCAGAACAGGCGATCTCCAGATTCTGATGATTTTCTCTAAACAAAAATCTGCTACGACCACATTTTTTAGGGTACACTCATCAATTACTCAAAAACAGTAGTTTTACTCGTCTGCTTCGATGGGATGTCCTCGTTTTAGCTGTAGCTGTCACGGTTCTTGAGTTACAAGCGTCAGAAGGATGATTCAGCCACATTTTCCTCCCATATAAAACAGGCATTTTCTGCTTTGGTCTCTCTCAGACAGCTGAAATTGTCTCCTCATATCTCCTACAAATATTCTAGGTAGGCACACAAAAATTTCAATATAGCACCACCAAAGCCTTCTGATGCTGACGCTTTTGGAATTTTTCAAATCGGTGCAATACCTTTCGAATGGTGATGAGACGTTCCAAGCCTCCGAACTAACATCTAACAGCTGAAGCTGACTGTAAGTACATGCAGA
>SSNS01000050.1:2492030-2505295 GCA_006937985.1 Aphyosemion australe | reverse complement strand
ACTCAGGCTCTGAATGGGTTAGAGACTTGAGGTCTTTTTTGCTGAACTACAAAAACTAGGGGGAACAAGTAGGAAGTGGAATGGACTTGATAGGATGTATCGTTCTTAAATGGCGGTCAGACTTAAGTAGTTAAAACTAACGGTCAGGGTTCAGAAGGGTCCCTGAGTGGCCTAAAATTTTGAAAATATTTACCAGGGTAGTTATTCATAAGGGAAATACACCCTCCAAATTTGGTGAAGATTGGACCAAGGGAAGTGTGTGAAAAAAATACCCAAACGTGTTTGTCAGCACTGGTCAGCAACACACTCTTAAAAATAAACAATGTTTCTGTCCATAACTTTGGTTCTGAGTGGTCTAGAGACATGGGGTCTGTTTTGCTGAACTCCAAAAAATAGGAGGAATAAGTAGGAAGTGGAATGGAGTTGATAGGATGTACCCTTCTTAAACGCCGATCAGACTTAAGCGGTCAGAAGTAAAGGTCAGGGGTCAAAAGGTTCCCTGAGTGCCCTAAAATTATGAAAATATTCCTGGAAGTAGGTATTTATAAGAGTAATACACCCTCCAAATTTGGTGAAGATTGGACATTGGCAAGTTGTTTAAAAAAATCCAACAATGTGTTTCAGAGCAGCGGTCAGTAAATCCATCACTTTAGAACAGGGGTCCCCAATCCTGGTCCTCAAGGGCCGGTATCCAGCAGGTTTTAGTTGTAACTCTGCTTCAACACACCTGATTTCAATTAGCAAGTGATTAGCAGGCTTCAGCAGAGCTTGATGAGCTGCTGCACAGGTGATTCAACCACTGAATCAAGTGTGTTTGAGCAGAAAAACCACAAAACCTGCTGGATAGCGGCCCTCCAGGACCAGGATTGGGGACCCCCGCTTTAGAATCATAAGTTTGGGTCCATAACTTTGGTTCTGAGTGGTCTAGAGACGTGAGGTCTGTTTTGCTGAACTCCAAATAATTCTAGGAACAAGTAGGAGGTAGAATGGAGTTGATCGAATGTACAGTTCTTAAATGGCGGTCAGACTTAAGCGGTCAGAAGTAACGGTCAGGGGTCAAAAGAGTCCCTGAAGGGGATAAAATTCTGAACATATTTCTGGGGGTAGATATTAATGATGTATATGCACAGTAAAAATTTCATCCAGATTGGACCTTGGAAAGTGCTTAAAATAAATCCACAAAATGTGTTTCTTGTGTGAATTTCACTTTGGGCCACCTCAAAAGTAGCCCATTCAGAAGGGCGACGTAACTCGGCCCCCGAATGCTTAAAAAATCTGAAAATATTTCCCTGAGTAGATATTGACGTTCTATGTACGTGGTAAAAATTTCATCCAGATCAGATGGTGGGAAGTCCTTCAAGAAAATCCACAAAACGGGTTCGTTTTGCTCTTCGCTTTGGGCCACCTCAAAAGTAGCCCATTCAGAAGGGCGACGTAACTCGGCCCCTGAATGCTTAAAAAATCTGAAAATATTTCCCAGAGTAGCTACCGAAGTACTATGTGCGTGGTAAAAATTCCATCCGGATCGAACCGTGGGAAGTTCTTCAAAAAAATCCACAAATCGGGTTCGTTGTGAACTTCACTTTGGCACACCTCAAAAGTAGCCCATTCAGAAGGGCGACGTATTTCGGCCCCCGAATTCTTAAAAAATCTGAACATATTTCCCAGAGTAGATACCAAAGTACTATGTGCGTGGTAAAAATTCCATCCGGATCGGACCGTGGGAAGTCCTTGAAAAAAATCCACAAAATGGCCCGGTTTGGGGCTTCATTTTGGCACACCTCGGAGGTAGCCCGTTCTGAGTTTCGCTTTGGCCCTCTGCTGGCGGGGCGCGGGACGGCTTCCCCCAAATCGACTTTCAGCAACTTACCCTAACGGTCCTGAAGGAAGCTAGCATAGCTGCCTGTCACAGATTCACACACGGAGGAGGGCTGGCATCAGCTGTGGCGTCCGGTGTCATGTGGATCAGAGCAGCGGAGTAAACAAGCTCTGCCAGTTAGCCATCAGCTGATCGTGGCCAGTGTTGGGCAAGTTACTTCAAAACTGTAATGCATTGTTTATTACTTGTTACTCTCATCTTAAAGTAATTCATTACATTACAATATTACTGATTTTAAAATGTAAGGCATTACACTACTTTTGCATTACTTTAAGTTACTTTCACCAAAATAATATGGATTTGGGAATCTAAATGTAGCTCATGATGCTCAATTAGCTCATCACACATCCAGTGGAAGGTGATGTGTTATCTAACTGGGCTGGGGGTTGTGGTTAAAACAGTCAAACAGTTCTTTAGATGTAGCACATTAAGAGCATTTGACTACAATGTTCTTCATATCCTCATTTCTCACAAACTTAAAGTAACGGGCGTATGCCCATCTGGAGAATGTTCTATCTAACGTTAGATCAGCTGCAGGTTCACTCATCTCTGCTCTGTATGACTACAGGAAGTGAAACATTTTGCATGAACATTTCTCTTCTGCTGATCTTGTGTAGCCTAGAAATCTAGACACACCGTAGCAGAAGCAGAAAGATTTTGCTCTGCAGGTCCTTCTGATCACCTCCATCGGGGCTGGGTTATGATTGCCCCTAGGCATGAAAGTGCCCAATGCTGGCCAGGACCCCCAGAAAATTGTTTTTTATTAAATAAATGCAACAACATATTGTATGCTGCTAGCTTAAATTAATTGAGTGTGTGTGTGTGTGTGTGTGGGGGGGGGGGGGGGGCCTCCACCCTGTTTTTTGCCTTGGTCCCCAAATGCCTGGATACGGCCCTGGGTGTGGAACTGAGTTTTGAAGGTGATCTGAATTTTATCAAATAAACAAATGTTACATGTTTATAAATTATTGCTTTATATTGTTATTGTTGTGTAGTGGATAAAAATCTACCTACTTTTTCCTTTTCAAGAACTTTATTTAGTTTTCTGTTTTTTTATTTGACTATTTTCCTGTCTGTCTCTTATCTTCCTGCATCTCCTTTCAATCTTCCAGAAAAACGGCTTCCTGGATTTCCTACTTTTTCACATTTTGAACTAATCAGTTCCGGGATCCACTGCAGAAATAGCGAAAGGTGCACTGTGCGCCCGCTGCAGTGAGGTGATGTCACCGGGGCACAGATGAGCTCTGCTGGGGGAGCGCGCGTCAGACACACATAAAAGGATATGAGAATTTAAGCGGACATGAACGATCGCGTGTTAATTGTTTTCTTTTGGTGGCGTGACTTTGAGAATGTTACTGAGGTTGCGGCGCGCGCCAGGAGCGCATGAACCATCAGTGCTCTCCCTCTCTGCTCAAAAGAAGTCCTGGTGCGCCGGAGTCCATATAAATAATGTCATATCAAAACTGGACCTTTATTCAGGCTCCCCCGTAATTAGAACCCTGAAGAAACCCCACTAATTGATTCCTGGTTAAAAATGCGTTGTAATGCGCGCGTTACTGACATTGTACCGAGTAAAATATTACTGATTTTTTTTCTGTAATGCCTTACATTACAGCGTTACAGCAAAAAGCAATGCATTACAGTAATTAATTACTTTTGTAACTCGTTACTCCCAACACTGATCGTGACACACGGTGTGCGCCGCAGTGAAGATCGAGATGGAGCTAACATCAACCACTGGCTGTTTAGCGATCGAATAGCCGATGAGGTTTGGCTGGAGCCGGGGACACGCTGTGGAAACAAAGTAACTAATGCTAACGTAGCTACCGGCTAGCGGACCACCGCTGAAGCGTGTTGGGAGAGACACGGCAGGCTGCAGTAAGAGGAGACTTTAATAGAAGGAACTTTCTTGAAGAAGGACTTTGGAACTGATACGTTGGGACCGGATTGGGAGCTTTATTATGAAGAAAAGATCAGCTTGAGGTGAGTCAGGAACAACACTTGGATGCTGGTGTCTAGCTGTTGCGGGTGGGGTTCTCATATGCGGCTGCTGAGTGTTGGAAATCAATAAGACCTGACATATTTGATGTGTCTTTTGATTTTATTGTTTGTTATTCAAACTAACAAAGTACAGCAACAGTGTAGCAGCTAGTCTCTTCTCTTCTTAGTTGAATTGTCAGACGCCATGCTTCCACGGCACACTGCTGCCCTCTGCTGTTTCTTTCAGGTTGCAGTCATAGTGCAAACGCATAACGTGGAGCTCATATGTCCCTAAATAGCTACCGTATTTCAAGATGGTGGATGACCATGGAGCGTCGACCACAATTTATGTATTAAAATTGTAAAATTTGAAGCTGAGAGGAATATTTACAACTGATGTTGGTGATAAATATTAATGAAAAAGGACAAGTTTGTGCACTGGCTGCACAGAATTTGGTAGTAAACAGGTAAAAATATTACACATTGTGGCTTTAAGATTTTATAATTAAAGTAATTTTTACAAATAAAATCTAACCTCACAACGTAAGCAAAGACAAATTTTTGAGGACCCCCCTGTGATCTTGTGGGGACCCCTTTGGGGGTCCCGACCCCCAGTTTGGGAACCCCTGGGCTAGGACATCAGTCAGGGTTGCTAAGCAGTTGCTTGGCCTAATCTTGCAGTTGCTTTATCAACCCTTAGCAACCGCCTGGTGCCACCCATGATTCTAAAAATAACAATATTTTAATGAATCCTTTGTCATCTTATGAGCTAGACAAACTTTTTTCATGCAGGTTACTTTCTAGTGCAACAAGTGTAACATTGGAAAATAAATAAATGAAAGATTTAATATCATCAGTCTGAATTAAATTGATGTCAATAGATGCAGATCTTTTCAAATTCAGTCTGGTTTATGACCCTTCTATTTAACAGTTGTTCATGAGGAGTAGAGAAAACATTAGATAGGAGTGCAAAGAAAATAATTTCTTCCTCTGTTAAAAATGGCAATTTGTTTTTGGATCTGATTAGATTAGATCCAAACAAGATCCAATATTGATCCATCTAGAAGTTGCCTGTATGTGATGACTATACATTATATGATGCAAAGCATTCAAACAGACGATTTGATTTTAACTTCCTTTTATGTGCTTTTATTTTGAAAATAAGGGAAGTAGTGGTTTGTTATCAGGAAGCGACTACTAGCTTGTTTCACTCGGTGCGGTGTCGAACGTCGGTCTCGAATGGGAATGGTCAATGAAAGGGTTGAAGATGTAAAGAAAGCAGCGAGGATTCAAAGAGTTTCAAGTAAGTGGTTATTCTTCTAGCAATATAAAACAAAAACTAGTTAGTTAAACTTTATGTTCAAGAGAAGCGCTGCTTAGGACACCATGTGCTCAAGCTAGCTCTGCTGCCACACACCTGGCTAATTAAATACTCTGCCAGGTTTTATATTGCATAAGTGGTAAATTACCTTCTGATAGAAGATGTTGTTAGTGTTAGGACAAACAATTGATTGGTTATTTTGAGGTTTTAAGTTAATTCATCATTCTAACGTATCTCAGCATCATATAAATAAGACGTTTTCCTTCATGCAGCTAAAGAATCTGAAAGCATATAAAAAACTCAGATAATTTATTATGGTTGTCAGTGTAACCTTTAAGAGCGAAAACTCGGTCGCAAATGAAACGGCTCTCAGAGCCGGCTCTTTGACGTGACCGATAGGGGCCGACTCCCTGTTGGAGGAGCCGACTCCCTCTTGGAGAAGCCGGAGTGAGTGACGCAGACTGCACCTGCAAGCCCCCGAGCCACAAAAAAGCCGCGAAATGTGCGCGTGCACACACGAGCTCTCAGCGTGCCTCTGATTGCCGTGAGACAGGGGGTGGGGGTGGAGAGGTGGGGTTGCAGGGCGCCTCTGATGCTGTGAAAGCAGGAAGAGGGGTGGTGCGCAAAATGCCTGGGACAATTATTATCACGATGAGACCCGACCAGTAAATATTGGTGGAGACAAATCTGTAAAAGGGGAGGAAAGAAAAACAACCAGCGCTACAGAAAGGTGAGGAAATAACTGAAAATAGGACAGGCACCAAGATTTGGACACATTTTAACTACAGTGACAATTAAAAGGCAGAGTGTGGAATATGCAAAGGAAAAATATATCCAACAGGCTCTAATAGTTCAAATTTAATAAATATTTTACTTGCAGAGTTTGTTTTTGTCATTTAAAATGTGTTTTTATAGCTCTCTGCTTCATGTTGAATAAAATAAGTTATTTAAATAAGAATTTGATATCATGTATATTGTAGATTAGTAATTCAGTTAAAACACAGTTTAGCATCATTTCTGGTGATCATTTAAGAAACAAAAAATGTGAGGAGCCATTTTAGAGCCGAAAGAGCTGGTTCATTTTAGTGAGCCGATCCATAAGAACCGGTTCTCTTAAAAGAGCCGGAGTTCCCATCACTACTTTGTGTCAGGAAAATTTTGAAACGTATCAGATGTAAAATTCTGGATTAGTTTCGGCCCGTATCGAGTGCAGTAGCGCGTTGCATGATGGGATAGCTCGGAGTCACGTTAACTGGATATTTTCCGTATTTGACTGTTTATTTCCTTGACTGAGAAATCTCAAGGCTGTTGGTCACTTTGACAGACATGGAACGTTACACTACTGTTCCTCGTCCGTGAGAGCCGGGTAAAGTTACAACTTCACATTACAACGGGACTACTTTTTGTTGTTCATGTCCATGCGCCGCTCAGCACAGGGCAGTGTTGTCAACTGCCTTCGACAGAAAGTAGCTGAGGTTCACCCAGAAAGTCACCCAGATGTCGCCAGATGACGTCATACGCTAATTTAAATACTGATGACGTCATCATGTCACATTGGCGTTAATTTTCCCCTCAACATCTAAAATTAATATATATATATATATAATCACACGTTTGACTTTAATGAACTCATTGGCAGAAGTTTTTTAAACCATAGCACTTTTCCTTTTTTAGGGTCTGAAGTATTTTGTTTCTCAGAAATTTTGGTTTCTGATCTTTAAGATTTGTAAAACATGTTAGTAGTTAGTTAGGATTAAAAGGGAGGAAAATAAAAAACAATTTTATTAGTTTAAATGATTAACTAATATGATCCAAATGGCCCAGTGTGCTTTGATGTGTAAAATAAATTCTAAAAGTATAAATAAAGTGATATTAAGGCAGATTTGGTGTGGTGATCCGGACATAGCTCAGACCTCCTGCTCTCCTCATTCTCACAGACGCTCTGCACGTTTGTTCATTTACCAGCGTTTTCTTCAACAGCGGCTTTTCCCCCTCATAGTTTCTCCACTTGTCCATTATGTTTTCTCTCCATCTAGATCGTGATAATAATGGTGCACACAGGTGCACCGAGCAAAAGGGAGCAGGTGTCTTATGTTAAAATACTAACCCCGTGTCACTGAGGGAAAATCCGATGAGCCACAGAGCTGTGTGTGTTAACGGGACGGTGGTTCAAATCCCGCTGACTTTATTCGCCAAATGCAGGCAGGACCAAAGTGCCTGACTGCTGCAGGCCGGGAGACAGCGGATTCACGCTTGAATCTGCAGCAGCAGGCTTAAATCAGCGGTCTGAAGCTCTGCAGCTGCACATGTCTCGACGGCCCTGAAAATTTTATGATTGGTCAGTCGATGTAACGCGATCATCCTCGTGCCGCGGCTCATGCAAATGCGCAGATCATTCTGTTTCCTGACTCATGGAAGAATGGTCCAGAGTGCAAACAGTTGTTCTTGCTAATCTGCAGGGAATATCTACGAGAAAGTTCTACAGAAAGTAGCAAAGGGTCCTCAGAAAAGCCGCTAGGTTTGTCGCTAGGCGCTGTTTGGAATAAAAAGTCGTTAAGGGGGTCGAAAAGTCGCCAGAAACAGCGACAAAGTCGCTGAGTTGGCAACACTGGCACAGGGATGAAACTGCGTCTCGTCTGGCTGCTAATCCTGGCTGTATGAGTGAAACAACAACTTCTAAACTCACTTAAAAGGAGTTCTTAAATTTATAGATCCATGGTGCGTNCTTATACACATCTCAGAGTGTGGAATATGCAAAGGAAAAATATATCCAACAGGCTCTAATAGTTCAAATTTAATAAATATTTTACTTGCAGAGTTTGTTTTTGTCATTTAAAATGTGTTTTTATAGCTCTCTGCTTCATGTTGAATAAAATAAGTTATTTAAATAAGAATTTGATATCATGTATATTGTAGATTAGTAATTCAGTTAAAACACAGTTTAGCATCATTTCTGGTGATCATTTAAGAAACAAAAAATGTGAGGAGCCATTTTAGAGCCGAAAGAGCTGGTTCATTTTAGTGAGCCGATCCATAAGAACCGGTTCTCTTAAAAGAGCCGGAGTTCCCATCACTACTTTGTGTCAGGAAAATTTTGAAACGTATCAGATGTAAAATTCTGGATTAGTTTCGGCCCGTATTGAGTGCAGTAGCGCGTTGCATGATGGGATAGCTCGGAGTCACGTTAACTGGATATTTTCCGTATTTGACTGTTTATTTCCTTGACTGAGAAATCTCAAGGCTGTTGGTCACTTTGACAGACATGGAACGTTACACTACTGTTCCTCGTCCGTGAGAGCCGGGTAAAGTTACAACTTCACATTACAACGGGACTACTTTTTGTTGTTCATGTCCATGCGCCGCTCAGCACAGGCCAGGGATGAAACTGCGTCTCGTCTGGCTGCTAATCCTGGCTGTATGAGTGAAACAACAACTTCTAAACTCACTTAAAAGGAGTTCTTAAATTTATAGATCCATGGTGCGTACATGCAGTTTCCTGGGTTGTAACAATAAGGATGTTACAAGATCACCTTTTCGGTTCCACACTTTTCCTGTGAAGGACGTTTCTCTAATGGATCATTGACTTTTGGCATTCGGCTATGCCAAGGATACTCAGCTGGTACGAGTCAAAACGTTTCGTTTGTGCAACGCACACTTCAAAGAGGATTGTTACATCAGGAAAGAATTCAGGAAAAATTAAAGACTCTTTTTGAAGAGTTTGGCCGTACCAGAAATCCGAGTAAGTTTTGTTTTTTAAAAACAATTTATTCCAGCTATGTCAGCCGTATTCATGCAATCATCTTCGCATTTTAGCATAGATGATTATGATAATTTTTGATCATAGACTGCAGTAGCTTTGTCAACAGTCTATGATCAACCATTATCATCGGTGTAAAGATGATTCTATAAATAATACGCTAAAATGTGAAGATAATTGCATGATTACGGCGGACATAGCCGAAATAATTCATTTTTAAAAAACAAAACTTACCCAGATTTCTTGTACGGCCAAACTCTTCACAGGTGTGGAAACTTGAACCGCCCGAGCGCCATTTGCATTAAATTTTCTCGTAAGTCGTCAATTATTTACCGCCCGGGTGGCGCCCAATCTTTGTTTGTCATTTACATACCGGTGTTCACCTCACCCTGTGTCCGCGCGTTTGGGATACATCATGGCTGCGCCCTGTAGGAAGTAGGAGTGTAATGGATCGTCATTGATCCGTGATTTGTATGGATCTATCTCTACGGTTTGGCATGCACGCGGTTCGCGGACCTGTCACGTGTAGGGCGGAGGTGCTACCTGTTCAATCCAAAGGAGAAACGCACAGCGGTGGTCATGACGAAGGAGGAGAAGAGCTTGAAAAACCACCTGCATTGTTTAGGTGTCATGTATGGGAGCATTTTAGCTACCTTATAAAATACAGTGATGATACAAATGACAAAAATTAACATGCGCCTCCAGTCTGACTGCGCAGCTCTGCACATACACACCTCCGATCACTGTGAAAGGAGGAAGGCGGTGGTGCGTGAAACATGCAGGCCATAACATAAACGTGGTGGGATTTGTGAATATTGTTGGGGACAAATCTGTGAAAGAGGACAAAAGAAAATTAAACAGCGCATCAGAAGGGTGAGTAAAAGTTGAACACAAAGGGAGAGCGTGTTAATATAGGGCAAGCCGTTTTAACATTTAATCAGCAATCGGTCCTCTCTGTAACTCCTGCTTTATAGCAAGTTACACATTGAGCAGAGAAAGCAATGCTATTTGTTTTTTATTTTCTTTTTCTTTCTGCTGATCTGAAAAACAATCCGATCTGTGACTGAAAACCGTGATACAATCCGAACTGTGAAGTTTTTGATCTGTCGCATCACTAGTAGGAAGCCGCCATTTGCGATTCCACTGTGCATGATACTGCGCATATTCACGTGACTAAAGGTGAGTTCGCTATAAAACATGGGGTAGAACCACGCTAGAAACATGCAAACACGCATGAAAATGGCGGCTCCACAGGGCCCATCCCTGTGGAGCCGCCATTTTATGATGAAACCTCCGGCTAAAAGATTTACAACTGGTGAGAAGCGAGACAGTCCAAAACGGTATGAAACAGAAGTTTGTGCGTAGGTGGAATGATTCCTGGCAATTTAAAGAAGATGGGAAGCAACGAGAATGGCTCGAGCACAGCAAAGCGGAGGAGGCGATGTACTGTGTTGGAGGTTTATTACGTTTGTTAATATGAACATAATTAAAGTTTATTACATTTAAAACGGTGGTTCAGTTGTGATTTTTACTCATTTTAGCAGATAACCAGCGGGGCCGGTAACTTTTCAGAATTACCGGCCTGGCTGGCTGGTTGCTTGTGTAGTTAATTTCCACCCCTGCATCAAAAAGAGTCTTTAATTTTTCCCGAATTTTTTCCTGCGATTATCGCTTTGTCACGCATGTCTCATTGAAAACAAATGGAGGAGAGGCGATGTCACCTCCCATGTGTCGAGCCCATTATTGTTACAACCCGGGAAACTGCAAGTACGCACCATGGCTATATATATTTAAGAACTCCTTTTAATTGACATTAGAAGTTGTTGTTTCACTCATACAGCCAAGATTAGCAGCCAGACTAGACGCAGTTTCATCCCTGTGCTGAGTGGCGCATGGATATGAACGCAAAACAGTAGTCCCGTTGTAATGTGAAGTTGGAATTTTATGGGCTCTTTTTCTGAGATGTAAATTAGTCATGCTTTCAGAGGCAAATCCTTTTGTGACGCTAAACGGCGCAGATACAGTACCCCCAAAACTAACCAGAACTAAGTTCCTGAATCACAATTCAATCAAGTTTTAAATCGGATATAGGAAATTTGGCGCATGTAAACGTAGCTACTGTTTATTTTTTAATTGTGTTCAGTAGTAAGTTTAATGACAACAATCAAATGAAACAGAAACCAAATTTTGTATTCTGAACCGTTTAAACACGTTCCATATGGAGACGCGCGTCAAAAGCCACACCTGCTCAACTATTATGGAAAGTAAAATCAATAACTGGGTGAATAACATCAAATTATTTTAGGCACAGGACAGGTGCTACATCTTATGTCATTATCAAGTTTTTGCTTCTTGTAATCGTTGTTTCTTTTGTTTACATAATTTTTATTCATTTATTGAAAACATTGAATGTTGCTTTGAAACTGTATGTATTGTAAAAAGAGAAATGAAATGCAATAAAAGACTATTTTCAGTTTTAGGGTAGGAGTAGGAGAATACTTTGGTCTACCCCTTTTTGAACAGGTTGTTTAATCTGAAATGCAGCATTATTTTAATTCTAATTTTATTCTTTTCACATTTGTAATAAATGTTTGAATCACTAAATATTAGCTAAATAGGATTGATTTTGTGGTTTTTGATGCCACATAAAAAGGCAGACTTTTAAATGAATAAACTTATATTCTTGAAATGATTCTGAAATGTGAACGCAAATTATAACTTGATCATGCAACTACAGTCTATATGATTTTATTTTTTGCAGTTTAAAATGCCTCCTCGTGTCAACCCTCAGAAAGATGCAATTCAGCATGTTACTTCAAGAACAGATAAAATTCACAAGCTAGAGGTGAAGTACATCAATGAAGTAAAAGGTAAGTGTTGGGGTAAAGGCTATAGTGTCTAGTTTGAGGGGATACGAGTCAAGATACTTGGGAGCATATCAAAAATGAATTTAAAAGATAATTTGAATGCACTGGTTCCACATTTTCTAAACTGAGAATGAGTACTTATTAATATTGAGAACTGATACCAAATACTAAAAAATGGCTGTGTACAAAAATTAGTGAAAGAAGCAAATGCTAGTTTACCCATAACTCTCTATTCACACTGTGGTGCTTTTTGGCAAACTATGCAACTGTCAGGGTTCGTATGGGTGCTTGAAATCCTTGAAAATGCTTGAATTTTAATAACGTGTTTTCAAGGTCAGGAAAGTGCTTGGCTGTTTCTCAACGTCAAGGCGTCTAGCCTTGCAAGGCGCTGTCTTGCTAGGCTAGGCGCCTTGCTTACGAGGACACTGTCCTTCCTTGGTGTAAGAAACCAAAGGAAACTGTTAAATGGAACAGACTTGGCTCCGTGACCGCCGCAGGAGCCGCGGTCACGTGACGTCACATGTAAAGTTATGTTTTATACTGATAAGATTCTGTATAATGAGCATCTTACTCTTTTAATTGTGTAAATATCCGTTAAATTAAATATGTAAGAGTGTTAGTACATGCTAGCCACTGAAACTGCAACAGCTAAGCTACTAACCAACCATAGATAACTGCTTTGGTTAAAAGAATATAAAGTTTAAGATATCAGCCTGATAAATTAGTTGACTTACATTTAAACTGGAAATTTGCCCCCAAAGTAGCTGCCGGCTTCTGATCCGCAAATACCGCGCTGTATTCTGGGTAATTTTTGACCAAGGCAAGGCACCAAGGCACCTCGCTGGTATCCTTGCTAATGTAGCTAAATTGCTAACAAACGAAGAACAGATGCCTCGCTAGGACATGAACATTGGAACGCGCCTTGGCGGTTCCTGATGACGAATCTCCTAGGCAACCAGGGTGGGACCAAGACATCAAGGCAAGATTCCTGGGCATTGAGAAACAGCCCTTGATTTCTGGATTGAGTCCTTGAAAATGCTTGAAAAACAAACTGCACCGTTATGTATATAAGATCAACCAAGATAATTTGATGAAAAAAATATTTTTGTTGTTTTTATTAACAACAAAAACTAGGGAGCAGTCAATTCGCCGTTAAAAAACACAGTTGCTGCTTCTCTGAGAGGGTCAGCTCCTTTCTGTATTACCGGTGCGTGAGCAGCAGACTCCTCCTTGCATAGAGACCAGCCGCTGGACCGGCGGTGTGCTCTGGATTCGCTATGGAGCAGACCCATGAAGTTTTTATGCTAGTTGTATGCGTGAGAGCCGAATCAGCCGATCTAATCCAGCATATCTGATTTTTTTGTGTGGCTGTTCACACTGTGACTGAAATGCGACATCAAACTAACTCCAGTGTGAACGCTTCACGGCCCCAAAGCGACACGCATGCGCAGAAGACAAGAA
>SSNS01000050.1:2476902-2491925 GCA_006937985.1 Aphyosemion australe | reverse complement strand
TGGAACGCGCCTTGGCGGTTCCTGATGACGAATCTCCTAGGCAACCAGGGTGGGACCAAGACATCAAGGCAAGATTCCTGGGCATTGAGAAACAGCCCTTGATTTCTGGATTGAGTCCTTGAAAATGCTTGAAAAACAAACTGCACCGTTATGTATATAAGATCAACCAAGATAATTTGATGAAAAAAATATTTTTGTTGTTTTTATTAACAACAAAAACTAGGGAGCAGGGTGGGACCAAGACATCAAGGCAAGATTCCTGGGCATTGAGAAACAGCCCTTGATTTCTGGATTGAGTCCTTGAAAATGCTTGAAAAACAAACTGCACCGTTATGTATATAAGATCAACCAAGATAATTTGATGAAAAAAATATTTTTGTTGTTTTTATTAACAACAAAAACTAGGGAGCAGGGTGGGACCAAGACATCAAGGCAAGATTCCTGGGCATTGAGAAACAGCCCTTGATTTCTGGATTGAGTCCTTGAAAATGCTTGAAAAACAAACTGCACCGTTATGTATATAAGATCAACCAAGATAATTTGATGAAAAAAATATTTTTGTTGTTTTTATTAACAACAAAAACTAGGGAGCAGGGTGGGACCAAGACATCAAGGCAAGATTCCTGGGCATTGAGAAACAGCCCTTGATTTCTGGATTGAGTCCTTGAAAATGCTTGAAAAACAAACTGCACCGTTATGTATATAAGATCAACCAAGATAATTTGATGAAAAAAATATTTTTGTTGTTTTTATTAACAACAAAAACTAGGGAGCAGTCAATTCGCCGTTAAAAAACACAGTTGCTGCTTCTCTGAGAGGGTCAGCTCCTTTCTGTATTACCGGTGCGTGAGCAGCAGACTCCTCCTTGCATAGAGACCAGCCGCTGGACCGGCGGTGTGCTCTGGATTCGCTATGGAGCAGACCCATGAAGTTTTTATGCTAGTTGTATGCGTGAGAGCCGAATCAGCCGATCTAATCCAGCATATCTGATTTTTTTGTGTGGCTGTTCACACTGTGACTGAAATGCGACATCAAACTAACTCCAGTGTGAACGCTTCACGGCCCCAAAGCGACACGCATGCGCAGAAGACAAGAAGTCACACTCGGTGAATTCAGAACCAGGAGCAGCGAGTTGTATGTGAAAGCTTCAATGAGAGTTTATCCACAGGATCAGACTCACTGTCAAGTCTTCCGTTTTGGGCTGGAAACTGTTTTAAAAACGGTAAATTATCCCTTTTCCCGTCGTCTTTCTGAATTATTATTCACTGAAAATGTTCCGGTATTAATTTACGGAGAACCCCTCCGCTCTCAGACACCCCTCCCTCCCTCCTGTCACAGAGAGACCGGTGAGACGTTCGCTCCAGCAGCTCTTCTCATATTCTCCTGTATTTTTAATTTTTAAACTTAAAACAGGATGTCCAGGCAGGCTCCTGAACCCTTCTGTCAGCGCTCCTCCTCAGGAACGTCTGCACACAATGCTCACCTCCGCTGACTCAGTGACGTAGGAGACGAATTTAATGTGACATGACCGTTCAGACTGCAGTCGCTTTCAAAAAAATCTGAATTAGTACCACATACTCAAGTGGGGAAAAAAGCGGATTTAATGCGCTTTTGCCTGCTGTGTGAACATAGCTTAAGAGCCTTGTTTGTGTTTCTTGGCTCTCCTCAAAAGATGCAGGAAGCAAATACGCTGTTTGGTCGCTGGTAAGGATGAGATGTCTACATAATTAAGGAATTGTAACTTTGCAATAGTCTTTTATTTGATCATTTCTGATTACCTCACGCTGAAACACCAATCCCATTTAGCTCTTTGTTTCTAAGAAAGGGACAATGTATCTTATTTTTAGTTAAAATAGAAAATAAATTATTCTCTAGAAAAATAAATGACTTATAGGTAAATATCCTTAAATATGATCCAAATGTCCTTGTTTTGAGTAATAAAATATCTGTCCATGGTGTAAGCAAAATTTAATTGGCTAGAAATCTTAAAACTAGCAAAGAAACTTAAAATTCAATTATTTGTCTAGTTTTAAGATTTCTAGCCAGGTAAATGTTGCTTACCCCATGGACAGTTTTTTTTACTCAAAACAAGGACATTTAGATCATATTTACCTCATTTTATTTTTCTAGAGAATTTATTTTCTATTTCAACAAAAAATAAGATAAAATGTCTGCAAATGAGGATTTTTTACTTTCTTAGAAAAGAGTTTTTGTAGAGTACCAGAAGCGTATTGCGGCAAAAATAGAACTCAATTCTATTTTTAGCCAAAATAGCAGCTAAAGATTGACCTTGACCTTAAGTCTCTGCTTCAACACACCTGATTCAGTGGGTTAATCAGTTCTGCAGTTGGTCTTCCATTTTTAGATAACTCTGTTAATCACCCATTGATTCAAATCAGGTGTGTTGGAGTGGGTGAAAAACTAAAACATTCATTGTAGTAAGCTTTGAAGTCTATAGTTGAATACTCTTGCTTTCAAGCAAATGCAGGGTGTCCGCGGGGTTTTAAAAAGTATTAAAAAGTGATAAATAAAAATTGTCAAATTTAAGGCCATTAAAAGTGTTAAATTTGGTCTCAGAGGTATTATTTTTTCCAAATTAGGTATTATTTTTTCAGACTATCAGGTGTCCTATTCTGATTTAAATTCTATATGCTTAAGTTCGCGTTAATTCATTTAAATATGGGCTTAGAGGCGCAACGGATCTCTCTCTATGGTTCAGCACGCACGAGGGTCCGCGGATCAGTCACGTGGAAGACGGAGGCGCCACCTGTTAAATCCAAACGAGAGAAGCACAGCGGTGGTCATGGCTAGTGGAGGAGGAGAGGAGCTTAAAAAACCACCGGCATCGTTTAAGTCTGGGATCAGTTTGTCATCCCTGTAAAATACAAAGATGCGAACGGCAAAAACGAACACACGCGTGCCTCTATGCCATACCAGCCTGACGGCGCAGTGCCGCACACACAAACGTCCGATCGCTTTGAAGCAGAAAGGGAGGTGTCGCGCGCAAAATGCCTGGGACAATTGTTACATTAACGTGATGGGACCTGAAGTATTGATGGGGACAAATCTGTAAACGAGGAGTAAAGAAAAACAAACAGCGCTTCAGAAAGTTGAGGAAATGAGTGAAAGCAGGACACGCAGGGAGTGAGCTTGGCTATGGCAAGCCGTTTTCACATTTAATCAGCAATCGGACCTCTCTGTAATTCCTATTTAGTAATACTTTCATTGATCCTAGTACTAATTGTGTTCTTATTAGTCAAAATTGCAAATGAAGACATCAACAGCTATGCTGTTACTAGTAGAAATTATAATGAAGGATATCCAATATAACAACAGCCCTAGTAGGAATTAAGGTTGAGATATCTCAGAATCCCTAAAAACCTATGGTGGCCTTTTTAACATATATTAAGCAGACTGGATATGTATTCCAGATATCTATAATTCTATTGTTCCTGGTAGAAATTAACATTCCATACATCCATGAGAACATTCTACTGAATATCTGACATGTTCATTCTACATAGTCAGAATCATTCAGTTAAAATATCTTTGACGTTATAGATTTTATAGGACGTAACTGCATTAAATGAGTCTTGAGTTAAGTGTTGTTTGTACTTAATGAGCATTAGGCAGAAAAATGTTGCACTAATTGTTCTACAAAATTAATAAGAGAGCAAAGTTATTTGTCTTTTTTCTTTTCTTTTCTTTGTGCTGATCAAAAAAATGATGCGATCCGTGACTCAAATCCGTAATACGATCCGAACCGTGAGTTTCTTGATCCGTCGCACCACTAGGGCACATACTCAAAGATCTTGTCTCCGTCTGAAAATGATGACGTCATATTCAGTGGTCGTTTGGCATCATCTCAGAACACTGCGCGCTCAACCGTCTGTGTAAATAATAGAAAGGTCACTGATTAACACTTGCAATTTAGTGTCGTGATGGTTTTAAAAAAAATTCTGAAGGTTGTAAAAAAGGTATTAAAAAGTAGTAAATTTAACTTAAAGATTACTGTATATACCCTGAAATGTTTCTGTTTTTATTTTTTTTCAGGTCGTGGTATATTTGCAAAAGATTCATTTTGCCAAGGAGACTTTGTGGTAGAATATAGAGGAGAGAGGATAACTGAAGCAGAATCTGAGAGAAGACAAAAACTTTATCACCCATCATGTGCTGGATTTATGTTTATATTCAAGTGGCACGGGAAAACATGGTGGTGAGATTTAAACAGTTTTTACAGTTTTATTTTATACTGTACTATTGTAAATTGAGTCATTAAACAGTGTTGAATTTTTCTTCAATTGTTTTATTTTATTTAAATATTGTTTTTCTCTTTTTCAAGCATTGATGCCTGCAGAGAGGATGGATCATTTGGGAGGCTAGTAAATGATGAACACAGACATCCAAACTGCAGGGTGAAAAAAATTGATGTGAATGGAAGTCCTCACCTCTGTTTGTTTGCCCTCAAAACCATTCAAGAAGGAGATGAAGTTACCTATGATTATGGAGGTGCAGACCTCCCTTGGAGAGCACAAGTAAGTTGATATTTAGACACTACAAGGCGTGGTCCACTAGCCTTAACAAATATAATTCATATATCCATCCATCCATCCATCCATTTTCTTCCGCTTATCCGGGGTTGGGTCGCGGGGGCAGCAGCTTAAGGAGGGAAGCCCAGATATATATATATATATATAAAACATTGATTAAAATAGTGTTATGGAATGTACTTTTAGCTGCTTACTTACAAACTGCCAACAGCTGTGCTTCGCAATGGTGTTCATCCTAGAGCATTCGGTGGTTCATTTTAAGTTACAATTATGTCTGTTGAAAATGCTATCATTCAACAACTTTTTTACACATCTCTAAGAAGATTAGCTATTTATAGTCATATCTAATAATAACTTGCTGTACAAAGTGCAAACTATTTACTCAGTGAATAGCATATTCTACAGTTGACGTTGCAGCACAAGTGCCGCTGGGTGCCAATGCTAGAGAAAGTAACTGCATATATCAATTGAAAATACACAAACACAGCACTTAGACATAAATTTTAAAAAGCCGGCTAGACACAAAATTCTCTTTTAACCTCAAACAGTTACTCATTACTGAGTGCTCAAGTAACATTTTATCCAAGTTCTTAATTTTACTCTTTGTGGCACTACTTTTACACACCACCCACCTCTGGTCAAAAGTCGCTTTCGTCAACATTTGGATGCTGTTTAGCAAGACATTCAGCTGAGGTCCTAAATTTGACATTTTAATCAATATGGGACCAATTCCTGGTACCTAGGAATCGATACCGATACTTAACTGTACCTATTTTCAATACTTTTGAGTGTTTAAAAATTCATTAAATATCCTTTTAATTAAATGTATCACATACAGTTTGTGTGTGAGATGTCCCCAAAAAGCATGATGTATTTAAAATGTTTGTGATTGACTCAACCATGCTTTCTTTTAAACACTGAATATTAAATAAACCTACTGTATCAAATGTATTTGATGTTGCTTATATCATGTTAGCTAAAGGAAACAAAGAGACAAATTTTATGTAAATCCTAAATTATGTCCAGAAAAAATAGATTTTCCTTTCATGATCTAATGAAATGTAAATTGTGCTTGCAGTCAACCAGAAAATCTGTGGATGAAGAATCCTCCCATGCTTCCCTCCAGCCAGACATGCTGAGAGATGATGGTAGAGGCACCACTCCTGAGCAGGTACTTGTGATTTTACTATAGATCTAGTTTGACTCTGGCAAGTGGTTTTTCACATATTTAGAACGTAAAGGTTATCTTCTCCATGACAATTGGTATTTCTCTTTAAAAGTGCAACGTCATGTGTCAGGAGTCCTCATGACGTCTGTGTTAGAGCTGTGTGAGGCTGATAGAGGTTAGCTGGTCTTAAGTTTGAATAAAACTCCGCCTAGGTTTTTTAAATCAATACATTTAAATGTGTAGTTTGAGATGCACATGTGAGAGAAGTTTTAATGTTCAAAGTCATTTTAAAGTCTTCTACTGGAGCTAGATTCTAGACATCCACGACGTCCCCACAACACACCTTCTATGTAGCAAGATGTAACACAGCTTGTGTGTGAGATGTCCCCACAAAGCTTGATAAAAACGTAACAATTTGATCACAATAAAAAGCAAATTATGTCCAAGATAAACGGAAGTCATAAAAAGGACACGATTGCGCCACATTACCGCCACAATCTGACCACCTATAAATGACCTGTGGTTACCTGATGCTGCAAGTTGTCTGTGCGCTCCCCACAGCAGAGTCATAGAAAAATGGCTTTAGTCAGATGCTCGTTTACTCCGTAGCATCCAGAATGATAATGAAGCGTGCGTGCGTGAAGCCCCCACTAGATGAGTCTATCTGCTAATCGTAGGCTTCCCCTATGTTTGGTGTAAATTTGAGTTGGCTAATCAGTAGTCTGTTGGTGTGTTGGCCCGGTTTCGGTCCGATTCAGACCGCCTTGGGAAGAAGGCTGAAAACTCGTCCGTTTGGGCGCCGGAAAGTCCATGGCTTCTTGGATGTGAACACAAATTACCCTGACTAGGCTGTGCGGAGCTAATGCTAGTGTGTAAGGGCCATTAGTGCCAGAAAGTGCATCATGGAGTGTCAGAAGTTCCCATTAAGTTTTTTTTTAATATACAAAACACAAATATAAATGCAACACTTTATGCTCCAATTTTTAATGAGCTGATCACAAAGATCAGACTTTTTTTTAATTCACAAAGGACCTTTACACTCAAATATTTCACAAATCTGTCTAAATTTGTTAGTGAGGACTTCCCGAAATAACCCATCCCGCATCATAGCTGTGTATATTTATGTATTTATTAAAAAATAGTTGATACTAATTTCGTATGTCAACAACAATCCCATTTAAACACCTTGTATGTCTTGTGTCTAGCAGTTGTGTGTGTGTGTGTGTGTGATCATGCCCCATACAACCTGTTTACTATAAACTGCAATGGGTTTATCAAAATGATTTTTTCTTGTGCAATTAAATTTTTTTCTTATTGTTTTTGCTTTTCGAAGATATTTGCCTGAACCTTTTAGACTATTTCTAATATTACCTTATATATGTTTTTCATTCTACAAGTTTTTTCACAATTTCCTTTGATAGGTTGTTGCAGTGGAGTTTATCGGGGGGGACATTTCTGTACCCCGATTGAGGAGGACAAAAAGTGTTGTTGTAAGTTTTTTATGTGCTCAAAAATTCTTTTAACTGCTTGAATCTAGATAACTTTTTTTAATTGCCATAAAAATCATATCTTTTTAATATCCTCGTTTAAAACCTCATCCTATTCATATTTTTTGTTAATGTAACTGTGTAGCTCAACTTAACAACTCTTATCTATGGATTTTTGTTTTTAGATGAAAAACGTTGATCTTGAAGACTCCGGTGAACTTTTTGATTCCTCGTCAGGAAGTGGAGAGGAATTCATTCCAAATACCTCTGAAAGTGATAGTTGCAGTGATTCTAGCCTGAAAACAAAGGACAGGCATCAATTTAAGATGAATGACTTGAGTTCAACAACTCCCGTCTGTGACAGCATTTCTGACAATGTTCACTCCAGCAGATTAGAAAACTCTGAATCTGATGAAGAACCCAGTGAATCTGATGAAGAACCCAGTTCAAGTCAATCCATTGTTGTGAATGCATACCATAAAAAAGCAGGAAAAAGAGTATACAACAAGCGACATTACTGCTTTTATTGCTGCAAACCATATGCTAAGATGGCAAGGCATCTGGAACGTACCCATCAAGATAAATGTGATGTGGCTAAAGCTCTGAGCTTTCCGAAGAGATCAAAAGAAAGAAAACATCAGCTTGATTACATTCGTAACAGAGGAAACTATGCTCACAATGCTCAAGTTATGGAGTCAGGAACTGGAGAGCTAGTGCCATTTAAACGACCATCAAGTGAAAAACAAGGCGATGACTTCATGCATTGTGCATATTGTCAAGCACTTTTTACTAGAAAGGTGTTGTGGCGACACATGCGCAATTGCAAACTTAAAAGTCAATCCTCCACTGCAAAACCAGGGAAAAATCGTGTACAGTCCTTGTGTAAATACACGTCACCTGTACCTTCCAACATAAGTAAGCAACTGTGGAAAGTAATCAGTGCCATGAATCATGACCCAATTACAGAAATCGTGAAACAGGACCAAGTTATTATTGATATTGGGCAACACTTTCTAAATAAAGGTGGTACATCAGCAAGGAATCAACAATGTGTAAGAGAGAAGATGCGAGAAATGGGAAGATTGCTATACAATGCCAGGAAAGTTACAACCATTAATAAAATGGAAGATCTCATCAATCCAGCTCATTACATGGAGACTGTCAAAGCTGTTCAGTTTACATGTGGTTATGACAGTGAAACAAGCAAGTATACCATTCCATCACTTGCAACTAAACTTGGAAACACCCTGGTTAAAATAAGCAAGCTCTTAAAAGCGCAGGGGTTGATTTCAAATGACATGGAGCTTGTGAGAAAAGCCACTGAGTTTCTTGATGTTCACCAGGAAAAATGGAATGAGTTGATATCTGCTACAGCATTAAGGAACATGAGGGAAGCTAAGTGGAATGTGCCCACTCTCATGCCGTTTACGGAGGATGTCCAAAAGTTGCACAAGCATTTGAATGTTGTTCAAAATGAGTGGTACATTACACTCTCTGAATGTCCATCTACAAAAGCTTGGACAGAGCTGACAAAGATTTGTCTTGCTCAGACCATTCTTTTCAATCGCCGGAGGGAAGGAGAGGTGGCTAGCATGCCTTTGTCTGCATTTTTATCAAGAGACACCTCGGATCCACATGAAGATATGGACTGGGCACTCTCTGAAGTGGAGAAAGAACTCTGCAGATACTTCTCAAGGGTTGTCACAAGGGGAAAGCGAGGGCGACCAGTTCCAATTCTCCTTACGCAAGAAATGCTTAAGTCATTGGAACTCCTTGTTAAGCAGAGAGAGACCTGTGGAGTTTTAAAAGACAACATTTACATGTTCGCAAGACCAGAGGCCATGACACATTTTCGAGGCTCAGATTGCCTCCGTGTTTTTGCAACAGCCTGTGGGGCAAAGTGTTCAAAGTCACTGACATCAACTAGACTTAGAAAGCATGCAGCGACACTTTCAACAGTCCTGAACATGACAGACACGCAGATGGATCAACTGGCAAACTTTCTGGGACATGACATCAGAATTCACCGTGAGTTTTACCGACTTCCTGAGAAGACCCTGCAACTTGCCAAAGTCAGCAAAGTTTTAATGGCTCTGGAACAAGGCAGAATAGCTGAGTTTCATGGCAAAAATCTGGATGAGATTCAAATAAAGCCCGATGGTATGTTCATATTAAAAAATGCTTTGTCATTTGTTTCTTTTTCCTTATTATTTAAGCTATAATTTGTAATTTAAACAGAAAAACCTCTGTACACTGATGAGGAAGACGAGACTCAAGAGGAAGCAAACACTTCAGCTACTTTTGATGGTAAGAGTTGTTAATGCCACAATGGGTGGGTGTGTTGATGGATGTATGAAGGGATAGATGGATGTAATTTCAACAACCAATAAATTGTACTTATTCTAACAGGCCAATCAGCAAAGGAAGGAATTCCTCCTCCAGAGAAGGAGACTGTACCACCGCCATCCAGGAAACGTAAACCATCCTCGTCAGATGAGGAAATGCCATCCTCTTCAAAAGGTTTTTAAATTTGGTCCATTTTTTGCACATGGACTGCTGGCATAAATGTGAATAAGAAAGTAACACATTTTTTTAACAAATTAAACAAGCATAAAAATACTGAACAGATCTTACTGAGAAAAGTATTAAATTTAAATGGATTCCAAAAAATATCTCATCATAAATTACCATAATAATAATAATATATACTATTCATTGTTAATAATAACAATAACATTATTATTATTATTATTATATAAATAATATATTTTCTCAAATGAATATACTCACTGGTTGAAGAGTAGATTAGACCCAAAGTCTAAATAAGTGACTTATGACATTAAAGTTCTGCAATAATCTTCACTGTAAAATTTATGAATTATGTTCAAAGTAGGTCTGCTCAATTTTTATCTCAATTATAATATGGGTTTTTAACAATTATAAAAACAAAATGAGCTGATTGTTTGCTCCTCCCGCGTAGGTAACTCAGAGTTGCAACTCGAGCGTACCTCCAACTAATGGGCTCGACACACAGGAGGCGACATCGCCTCTCCTCCATTCATTTTCAATGAGACCTGCGCGACAAAGCGATAATCGCAGGTCTCCGTCCTGCCAAGTGAAACGCGAAAAACGTACGTGTGAAATTTTGCGCTCGTGCACGTGTCTTGCACAGGCGACCCAGCGACGCGATCCCAGAAAGTTGAAAATATTTCAACTTTTCATCGCTGTCGCTCGGACGAGGACCAATCAGCTGAGGTTTTATTGACTGACCAATGAGCGGACAGGATGTTTCTCAGTACATCTCCGGTTAAACATGATGGAAAAGTTAATAATTTGCGTGTCGGTTTTCCCAGAACTTCACAAAAAGGCAGCGGCATGGGAAAATGTCGGTGAGTTGTTTGTTGTGTGGTCTCATATTCACCGTTTCTTTTTCTGTTTGTAACATGGGATGAGCCCATTCATGTTTTTTTCTTTTTTTATATAGTAAAGTCAGAAGTAAATAATATCTACTGCTTTTTCAGCTCTGAACTGCTTTAATAACCTAAAATTCCCTCTAATCTGACGGCCAATCAAAACAACGGAAGACTCTCTATTCGCCCTGGAACAGAGATAGTTGCCGCTGCCGCATGCCGCCTCCCGTGTGTCAGGTTATTAAAGCGACAGCGAAAAGTTTCGCCGATCGCTGTCGTTTGTCGCCTCCCGTGGGTCGAGCCCATTAGTGTTGCTAAATTTGGAACTTTCACTATAACAACTTTTCAGACCCCCTTCTTGACTTTTCCCCCAACAATGTCTAGCAAACAACTTAGCGATGTTTCTGGTAACTTCTAGCTACATTCTATACAACTTTGTCAACAAAATTTCATGCAGGTTAGCAATACCAAAGACAGGAAACATTGCGTGCTGGACGCGTGATTTGGAATCCCAGGGTGTCTAAGGAAGGTCCCGCCTTTCTCGCCTCTGATTGGCAAGAAATGCTCTACTACGATTGGTTATTTCATTTAGCAGCAAACCAGCGGTCCTCGCTAAGTGCAGACCTGTCCTTCTGCCACCAGCAGAAAGCTATTTTGGGGAGTTTTGTAAAGAAAATGTGAACTTAGCGCTATAATAACCATTCTGTCCTATTTTGCAAAACATATATGTCTCATAAAAAACTGAAAAACGTAAAATATGAATTTATAATCTTGTTGCATTTATCAAACTGTTGGACTTACTTTATTTCTTGGATCTCAACATACGATAAACATATGTGCCTTATGTCAGGCTCGGCCTTCCAGCCCTCCTGTTTTCCAGCTCCCTGCTCACCAGTGTCTCGTCTCCCCTGCTTCAGTTCCAGTTAATTGGTCCCACCTGCCTCTCGTTCTCCTAATCACCCAGCTCCCCAGATCCTCATGTATTTAAACCCTGTCAGTCCTGTGTGTCTTGTCGGTTCATTGCTTATGTTGTGTCTGTGTCAGTCTTCAGTTTCACCATTAAACCCTTCCGAAACCTCCTCACCTGCCTGTTTATGTTCACCTGCGTTTGGATCCTCACCTCAGCCTGCAGCAGTTCATGACACCTTACCTGGGTATGAAATTTAATAAAACTGCTCTATTCTGCCCAGCTGTGTGCATCTGGCCTTTTCTAGAATAATGAAAACTGGTGAAAAACAGGTCTAAATCATCATCAGCTTTAACTTAATTTTTTATTAATTGATAAATGGTAAAATGGTAAATGGCCTGTATTTGATAAAGCGTCTTCTTAGGGTTCTACAACCCCTCAAGGCGCTTTACAACACAATCAGTCATCCACCCATTCACACACACATTCACACGCTGGTGGGGATGAGCTACGATGTAGCTACAGCTGCCCTGGGGCGCACTGACAGAGGCGAGGCTGCCGAGCACTGGCGCCACCGGTCCCTCTGACCACCACCAGCAGGCAAGGTCGGTTAAGTGTCTTGCCCAAGGACACAACGACAGCGACAGACTGAGCGGGACGTCGGGACGTCGAACCTGCAACCTTCCGATTACGGGGCGAGCACTTAACTCCTGTGCCACCGTTGCCCCACATACACATTTAATCTGATGATGAGAGAATACCCTAATAATTAAGTAATAAGATCACCCCTATAGAGCCAACAGATAAAATGTCAGTCTACAGTGTGATAAAATGCAACAATACCAGTATTTAAAATTATTACAGGTTCACATTTGACGTTTTTTAGGTTCTTTTAGGAAAGAAACTGAAACTGGTTTATTGCAAAATAAAAAAGGATGTTTATTATAGCAATGAGTGATGCATTTTATTCAAAAAACTACTCAAGATTTGGCTATAAACATAAAAACCTGCAGCAAGGGAAAACTGTTTCCTCTTACATGAAATAGCCAATCGTAGGAGAGCCCTTCCAGCCAATCAGAGGCTAGAAAGGCGGGACTTTCCTTAGCCACCCTGGGATTCCCAGTGCTGGACAGCGTAACACAGGGTATTAAAGTCTTACTCTACCTCCTGAGCTACTGCTGCCCTCAACTAAATCAATTTAGTAAAGTCTTAAATTTGGTTAGTATTGACGTAAATTTAAAATACATTTGTCTCATACTTGCAAAGTTGACACTTTTCAGCAAAAATTGATGCTTATGAAGCCAAATATAGCAATCACGTGAATCAAGAGTTTTTGCTTTTAGGAAAGGTGAGTCTTTGGTTGGGTTTCAGTTGCTCTTCATAGGAATAAATTTCAGATAAAGGAGTGTTCATCCTGTTCACAAACCATCTTTGTTAGTGGGTCACGAGTCATCATTTGACCAATCACAGTCACGGAGACAGCTAGGCAAAAACAGGCTGAGGTAGCTGGCATCACAGCAGCGCTACTACTGTTGCTTCAACATCTTGCAGCAGTTGGAGCTTAGTTAGTAAAATCAACAAAATCCCCTCCATATACCACAGTTTTCTGTCGAGAACATTGGCAGGATTGTCTCCTTTCACTTTCTGCCTTTACTAATGTGGGAAGTACATGAAATAGAATCACTGGAGAATTAACTCTTACTCCTTTAAAATAAAGACTTTTCATACATCTTTTAAAACTCACCATCCACCAGTGATGTCTGTAAAATGGATTTGTGGTATTATAAATGATGTGATTCTTTACTGTCAGAACAATCGTGTTCACATCCATGCTGAAAAACCCATCCGTGCTTTCTTGCAGGAAGCAAGTAAGCCATTTGGTCACCTGAAAAATTATGCAATATTTACATAGTTAAGGAATCATAAATTGGCAATAGTCTTCTTTTGAAATAACTAGATGATTTACACTGATTCTGTGTGACTTCCTGTCTAGCGCAATATTAACTGCTGAGCTTGATGCGTCCCAGAAGCGTGCTGTCTCAAAAATAAAACCCAATGCTATCTTTAGCAGCACAGCAACACGTTTCTGGGATGCACCTAAAACTTTTCACAGGTGTGTGTGTGTGTGTTAAACCACAGACTAATGGTTTGAAGCAAAGATGTGCCACTGCCATAATGACACCACAGGTACTCCCGTTGTAAATTGGGGGTAACATTAAAGCTACATTTGATTTCAGTGATAAGCAGTTTTTTTAAATTAGAGATTGTTCAAATGGTATGTTTTTAGAATTTTGCATATTTGTGCTCAGTTATTCTATCTTGATTTGATACTAGCCCATGGCTAGTTACACTTCTAGTACCAGATGTTATACTTAAAGTCTTTTTTGTTTCCCTACTGTTTTAAGGCAAAGCTCCTGTCAAGAGAAGGATTCCCTGGAACCCTACGGAAGTGCAAGCTGTGGAAAGATGCATGCAACATTTTATCACTTCTTGCACTGTGCCAGCAAAGAATGACTGCGAGAAATGTTTGAAGGCCGAACCAGTTGCTCTTAAAAGTCGAAGCTGGCAAAACATCAAATTTTACATTCATAACCGAATAACGGCAAACAAAAGAAAATTTAAAAAAAAATAGCTTTAAAAAGCCCCTTTTTATTTTTGCTGTTTAGCTTTAAGCAACTCAAACCTAAAAACAGGTCAAGCAAAATGTGTTCTAGTCCTTTAGTGATCTTTGGTAATGCCCTGTTGAAAGCTTTTCTGTTCTTCACCAAGTTACACTGCTTTCTTTGGACACACTCACTGGTGAAAAGATCAACAGCCCTCATTTAATGTGTATATGATACACATTACAAAAACATTTATTTTAGTTTTTTTTATTTAAATAATATTTTGTTGTTGGGGCCTGCTTTAGTTGCATGATTCTGATTTCTGGTCTTGGTCATTCATTAAAAATGTTTTATTGACCAGTTTAATTGTTTGTCCTTTTAATTTCCATGAGTAACTAATTTTATATTGGTTACATGTAGGGCTGCTCTTTTAATCGAATTTTAATTACAATTACGATCTGAGTTTTGAACGATAATAAAAACAAAACGAGCAGATTATTTGCTCCTCCCTCTTGCGCTGCCCCGAGTTGCATATCAAGCGCACCTACCACAGTGTTGCCAACAGTGTTGCAGCGCACCTCCGCTGTGCCTAGGACAATTTTTAGGAGCTGTAAATAAATAGTTTAGCAATAAGTTAGAAATAGACAGAAATAAGTTCCTCACGCTGATAAATAATAATTCATCCCTGAGCAACACGTTGCTAGTACAGTCCCCTACAACACTGCTGGTGAGGACTGAATAATTATCCAATCCAATCCAATCCAGATTTATTTATATAGCACATTTATCCACAGCATGACAGCTGACCAAAGTGCTGAACATAAAATAATATAAAACAGCGATAAAACACGTAGGTCAGATTAAAATAACAAGAAAATACAAGCTAATAGATATCAAA
>SSNS01000050.1:2461103-2474249 GCA_006937985.1 Aphyosemion australe | reverse complement strand
GCCGAGAGATCTAGGAGTATCAGGAGGACATGGGAGCCTGCATCAGTTGCCACCAAGGCGTCATTCACAACACGTAGGAGAGCTGACTCAGTGCTGTGATTCGGCCGGAAAGCAGACTGAAAGTGGTCGAATAGATCATGATCCACAAGGTGACAAGCCAATTGAATATGTACCACTTTCTCCAAAACTTTGGAGAGAAATGGTAATTTTGAGATTGGGCGATAGTTTGAAAGAACTGTAGGGTCAAGGCCATGTTTTTTTAGAAGTGGTTGGACGACCGCCTTCTTAAAGACATCTGGGAACACTCCATTTAACAGGCTGGTATTTAAAATCGCCAGAATAATGGGACCCAGGACTGAAAAAGACTCAACCATTAATTTAGGTGAGATTGGGTCTTCTGATGAACCTGAGGGGCGCATTGAAGTTAATAGCTCTTCTAAATCCTGGATAGATAGAAGGTCAAAGGACGAAAACCAGTGCACAGTAGACATATCACTAAAGGTGTCTGAGCTCAGAGAGGTGAAGCTTTTTCTAATTAATTGAATCTTTTGAAGAAAAAAATGTTGGAAAGAAACACACAGAGCAGTTGATGGCGACGGAGGGGCCAGAGATTCATTCAGTGAAAGAACAGAGTTTATGGTGGAGAAGAGTTTGCGCTGATCATTATTGTAACTAGAAATTATGTTTGCATAATATTTATTTCTTGCAGTCCTGACAGCTTTCTGATAGATGGAGAGAGAATTTCTGAACAGGTCTAACGAGATCTGAAGTTTGTCTTTTCTCCATTTTCGCTCACATACTCTGCAGTGACGCCTTAGCATCCTGGTGTAATCGTTTAACCAGGGATCTGAGATAGTCTTTTTACGTTTAATACGTAGAGGCGCCACTTTATCAAGAGCATCAGAGCAAAGTGTATTAAATGATAACACCAGGTCGTTGACTTCATTGAAGGGAGAGAGTGACAGAGACTGCATGGATAAAGTAGCTTCCAGAGTATCCAACAGTGCAGAAGGAGTAGAAGGGGAAATATATCTAACAAGGCATTTAGATACATATCTAGAAGGGTAAGATGTTACATCCATGATATTAAAAACAATTGGATAATGATCAGAGAGACACACATGGTCTACGGATAAATCAGAGACAGATAAGCCAAAAGATAGAACCAGGTCCAATGTATGGGAGCAGTCATGAGTAGGTTCTTGTACTAACTGTTGAAGACCAAAAGCATCTATAGTGTTTAGGAACTCCTTCACCATAGATTTTAAGGGGCAACAAACATGAATATTAAAATCACCCAGGATTATCCCTCTGTCATATCTCGGTAGAACATCTAAAAGAAAATCAGAGAATTCGCTGATAAACACAGAGCTAAATTTTGGAGGGCGGTAACAAAGAACAACAAGCATTGGAGGAGAGACTTCCACTTGAAAAGCTAACAGTTCAAAGCTTGAAGGAACTGTAAAGTCCAAGAGGCGCTTGATGTTTAGTGATGCTTTGTACAAAGTTAGTAGCCCCCCCCCACGGCCGGAAGGCCTCGGTTCATTCAGCACCAAACAGTCAGTTGGACATAGCTCAGATAGAGAAGCAAACTCACCAGGACGAACCCAAGACTCAGTCACACAGAAGATGTTAGCCTCTTGGTCCGTAAAATAGTCCTTTAAAAGAGCTGTCTTGTTCCCAATTGATCGGGCATTCAGGAGAACAAATCTCAGTGGTGAAGGGGGGTTTGAAGAACCAGAACCAGAGTGGCAGTGGCCATCTTCGAACCTCGTAGGGTAGCGAAGGTTAGCGATGTTAGCTCCACGGAAGCAGCGCGGCCGACGGTAATAATCCAGGGAGACATCGGAGGCACCAGATGGGTTGATCCTGCTCTGCCAGTGAGCCTGGATGGGGTAAGACTGGCATTCACAAGGACAGCAATCCGGAGACAACACCACACTGGTAGAATCCATTTGCTTCCCGGTAGAATCCATCTGGGGCTGCCAGGATGAAAAAATGCCGCGGTTCCTCCGCCGGCGGCCTCCTCGCTTACCTCGCCTACGGCGGCGCTTCATCCAGTGCCAGGCCGGACATGAATGCCTGAGCAGAAATGTTGGAACAGCAGCAAACAGGGCGCCGAAGGATTTCCTGAAGTCTGTAGTCAAGAAGGGAGAGGAAACAACGTTCCGACGTACATCAAGGAGGGTAGGTCTGTCGTATGTAATCCCAGGACAAAACGTAGCACAACAGCAGCAAACAGATAGTGCAGAGAAGAAAAACAGCCATAGACCAAGACGAGCAGCCACCACAGCAGCAATAGCGGGCGCCATCTTCTTCATTATTATGCAACATTTTGTGAACGTCACTAAAACATGTGTTTATATGTATTTTTGATTTAATATTATAAATGCCACTGCATAATTCTTGCTGTTACTATTTGCAAGATACTGTTTGGGTATTTGGGACCATATTGGTTAGGGTTAAATGAGTTAAACCTCAGCCCTTTGGGTCATAAACTATGAGCAAGTGTATTGGCCTTTTTATACTAGGAATTATGAGTTGTTTTTGTAATTACCTTGTTTCTTTTTTTTTATTATTGTCCAGATTGTGCCCTAAGCAATTTTATGACCAAATAAATATAATAAAATAAACTGATAAAATCAACATTAATTAAAAAATCTTCCTAAATAATCAATCTCAATTTCAGTCACAGTAATCGTGATTATCATTTTTGCCATAATCGAGCAGCCCTAGTCACATGTACTCGATGACCTAGTGGTAAAATTAATGGATTATAACAATGGATTACTCACACATTAACGAACAATGTGATGGTGAACTATGTAGTCGCTGGTGCCCTGAGGCGGTCTGACAGGCAATGCTATTTTGTGCCATTGGGTCCTCTGACCACCATCAAGATGGCCAAGTTAGGTGAAGTGGTCTTGCCCAAGGACGCAACCACAGAATTTCATGGAGGGAACTAGGATTGACTAGAACGATATGGTTTCTTTTTAAAAAGACACTCAAAGCACAGTGCATCCATCATTCACTCACTATCATTTGTATTCTGGTAGTTAACTTACATAATTGTCAAAGTTGCCTTAGGGCAGTCTTAATGAGGCTGATTGATATTTTGAACCATCAGCCCCTCTGGCTAGATTGTTTTGTCTTTAAAGAAAGGTTGTGAAATGGAGAACTATAATATTTCCTTAAGATCTAAAATTGATGGATGTTTTAACAATTTTTGTTCAGTGTCCCCATGAGGTAATGTCTCCAAGGACCCTACTAGGTACACACGGATGTGTGTGAAACATGCAAATTTGATGTCATATCAAAATCTGTGGATCAAGAAAACTCCCATGCTTCTGTCCAGCCAGACATGTTGAGAGATGATGGTAGAGGTACCACTCCTGAGCAGGTACATGTCATTTTACGTTGAATCTAGTTTTACACTGGCAGGTGCTGTTAGAGCTGTGTGAGGCTGACAAAGGTTAGCTGGCCTTGAGTCCTGGAAAATGTCCATCTAGTTCTTTAAATCAATGCATTTAGAAGTGTAGCTGGAGATGCACATGTGAGAGAAGTTTTAACGTTCAAAGTCATTTTAAAGTCTGCCTACTGGAGCTAGATTCTATACATCCACGACGTCCCCACAACACACCTTTTATGTAGCAAGATGTAAAATCAGTTCGTGTGTGAGAGGTCCCCACAACACACCTTCTATGTAGCAAGGTGTAACAATGTGTGTGAGAGGTCCCCACAACACACCTATGTAGCAAGGTGTAACACAGTTTGTGTGAGAGGTCCCCACAAAACACGATTACATTTAAGATGTTGTGATTGGTTCAACCATGCATTTTTATAAATGAGGAATATTGAATAAACCTACAGTTTCTTTCAAATGTATTTGATTTTTCTAAATATCATCTTATTAGTCTCTTTTTGTTTCCTTTAGCTAATTTTCTGTAAATTTAAAACTATTTCCTGAAAAATATGATTCGCTTTCATGATCTAATCAACTGTAAATTGTGCTTGCAGCCAACCTGTCATATCAAAATCTGTGGATCAAGAAAACTCCCATGCTTCTGTCCAGCCAGACATGTTGAGAGATGATGGTAGAGGTACCAATCCTGAGCAGGTACATGTCATTTTACGATGAATCTAGTTTTACACTGGCAGGTGCTTTTTCACATATTTAGGAATGAAGGTTTTTTTGTCTCCGTGACAATTGATATTTCACTTTCAAAGTGCAGCGTAGTGTGTCAATAGAGGTGTGTGAGGCTGACAAAGGTTAGCTGGCCTTAAGTCCTGGAAAATGTCCATCTAGTTCTTTAAATCAATGCATTTAGAAGTGTAGCTGGAGATGCACATGTGAGAGAAGTTTTAACGTTCAAAGTCATTTTAAAGTCTGCCTATTGGAGCTAGATTTTATATATCCACGATGTCCCCACAACACACCTATTTAGCGAGGTGTAACACAGCTTTTGTGTGAGATGTCCCCACAACACACCTATGTAGCAAGGTGTAACACAGTCCCCACAAAACACAAATATATTAAAAATTCAGTGATAGGCTCAACCATGCATTTTTATAAAGAACGAATATTGAATAAACCTACAGTTTCTTTCAAATGTATGTGATGTTGCAAATATCATCTTAGAAGTCTCTTTTTGTTTCCTTTAGCTAAAATTATATGCTGAAAAAATTGATTTGCTTTCATGATCTAATCAACTGTAAATTGTGCTTGCAGCCAACCAGTGTCATATCAACATCTGTGGATGAAGAAAATTATCTGTGGATGAAGAAAATTATCTGTGGATGATTTCAAACAACAATGAGCTTGTGAGAAAAGTCAACTGTGATTCTTGATCAGGAAAAGTGGAATAAGTTGATCTCTGCTACAGCATTAAGAAACATCAGGGAAGCTAAGTGGAATGTGCCCACCCTCATGCCATTTACTGAGGATGTCCAAAACTTTCTCAAGCATTTGAATGGTCTGACAAAGGTGATGCTGTTTTGTGTGTCCTTTCACCACAACAAGATGGCCAAGTTAGGTGAATTGTCTCGCCCAAGGACACAAATACAGAATTTCATGGAGGAAATGAGGATTGATTAGAACAATATGTTGTCTTTTTTTAACGGCACACAAGCATACTGCGTCTATCATTCTAGCCAAGCCAAGCCAACTTTATTTATATAGTAAATGGCCTAAATGGCCTGTATTTGTATAGCGCCTTCTTAGGGTTCTACAACCCCCCAAGGCGCTTCACAACACAAACAGTCATCTTATAACAGTATAGAACTGACCAATGTGATTCACAGAATTAAAATACATTAAAATACAGTCACTCACACTGTCATTTGTACTCTGGTAGTGGTAACTTACATAATTCTCAAAGCTGCCTTGGGGCAGTCCTAATGAGGCTGATTGACATTTGACATTGGCATCAGCCTCTCTGGCTAGATTGTTTTTTTCTTTCAAAAAAGGTTGTGAAACGGTGAATCAGTTTTATTATAATTATTATTACATTTGCTTAAGATCTAAAGATGATAGATTAAGATGTTTTAACACTTTTCTTTCAATGTCCCCATGAGGTAATATCTTTTCAAGGTCCCCACTAGGTACACACTGATGTGTGTGAAATATGCAAATTTGATGCTAATTAGGTCCCCATAACCCATGAATATCAGTTAATTTATGTGTCCCCATACAACATGGCCCTGACGTTACTTCTGAATTTCATTATTTTAAACTTGTGTATAGGCTAATGGTGCATTGCTTGTTATACCTGATTTTTTTCAAGTCTCTAAAACCTCTAGAAAGGGTGGTCCCCACAACTGATGATCCTAACTTTGGTCCCCACCAAACATGGAAACCAGTATGTGTGTGCATGTGTGTGTGCGTGTGTGTGTGTGTGCGTGTGTGTGTGTGTGTGTGTGTGTGTGTGTGTGAGTCAACCATGGAGACATCAGAGGATCTAATCACACCGTTCCAGTCTGGAAGTCCTTGAGCACAACTCTTGGGTCTCTGATTGACAGTTAACAGACAAGCGTGCTAACACACACACGCATGCACAAACACACACACACATTTTTGGATTGCTACACTTTTGGGGACGAGTTATTGACTTCCATTCATTTTAGTGACTGCATTATGCCTAAAACTAACCCTGTCCATAACCAGTATTGGTCTATTCCTAACCCTTAACCCTAACTAAATTTAATTCACACGATAACTCTAAAACCAAGTTTTACCAGGCAAATGTCCCCTCATTGCAGGTTAAACCTGAAATAATGTCTCCAAAATATAGTACATACAAACGTCACACACACACATACACAAAAACCCTAAGGAGATGATTAATTTTACATTCTAATTGTTGGATTAATAATCACAGATATAAACTGTTCTTCTCTGATGGTTGTGTTGTATTTTTCTGCATGCGTAGAAATGCGTGTGTGTTTGTGTGTGTGTGCATGCACGTGCGTGTGTGTGCATGTTTGTGTGTGTGTAGGTCTATACATTTGGCCTTTGCCACATCTCCAGTTTCTACTCAAGCATAAGGTTACCCAGTGGAGTCCCTGAAAGATAAGGCATTCTGATTCTGACTGAGAAGGTAGCAGGAAGTTTCTGGAGGAGTAGAATGTGAAGAAAAACAATTGTTGTTTTGCTAAATTTTTAAAACTTTTATCCAGACATTGTGTTACAAAGGTAAGGTGTATGTTGACTATACTTTACTCTCTTGAGAGAATTTTGAACATTTAGCGCTTCGACCATTTATCAGTTTCTTATTTTATATTGAAGGTCTCAAAAGTTAATTGAGCAGAGAAGCAAAATCCAATCAGTTTTCGTCATGTGCATGAACTTTTCAGTAATCTTGCATCAAGAGCATGCATATGAAAGGTGTGTATACATNGTTTTTACAAGGTTAAATCCAGCCTCATTCACATATAAATTCATGTTGAATTTCTGCATCCAATTGCAAGACTCTCTGAAACACAGTAAAATACAATAGTATGAATTTTCAATATCTATTGCACAGTGTTTGATCAAGATTTCGTTTGTGTGTGTGTGTGTGTGTGTGTGTGTGTGTGTGTGTACAGCAGCACACCAGCAGATGGAGCTACAGGGCTGCTCTACTGTGCTGAGCCGGTCTGATCAGCCCCCGCTGCTGGGCCTGGCAGACTGCTCTGACCTGCTGCCATTCATCTGCAGCAGCAGCAGAGGTGAGTTGCATATGATAAGCACACGTTGGTTTAAACTGTTGTAATAACATGCAGTAAAAGCGCTGCAGTCAGCTGATGTAGCTCATCTGAATCCTTTAGCTGAATGTTTCTATTTAAAGTGGTGATTTTAGTTTGACTCGTAGTGAAAGATGAGAACAAGACTGTCTCCATTATGATTAGTTCACTGGTTCCATAACTAAATAATTATGATTCAACAGTATGTGCATTGTGATGTTTTGACTAAATCACTTGTAGTTTCAATATTTTTTAATTAGATGTATTGTTATCAATAGCTTAATTCGGTTTAATTAAAAATCCACATGTTCATTCACTCACAAATAATGACGCACAAAATTAAAATAAATGTAATTTTTATAACTTTTACTTCAGCTATAAAAATCAGCACTCAAGGTTACGACTTTTTATTTTATTCCGTGTTACAACTTCTTCTGAGGATTTAATTTATTTGTTTAATAAAATTCACTTCAGACCAAACATCAGTTCAAATTATTAATATTATTATTATTATTATTATCATCACTTTTTTCAGTTCTACCCTGATTTTTTGTTTTATACTAGAATTTACAAATATGTTTAATATTTAACAACTATTTATAAAACAGCCCTGATTTAAATGAAGACGTAAACGGCCTCTACGTGTCACTGTCACATCTGTCTCTGTGTGATGGAAACTCAACACTTCTGCACTTGGGTGCTTCCACTTTTCGCTTCACGCTCAGGTCCTCCACCTGAGGTATCGTACGCCGGGCGTACACGGTGTGGGGTTTATGAGAGGCAAATAACACCTCATGACCAGCTCCTGATCAACAATCATTCAGTCGCACAAAAATCAAACGTGTGATATTTTACTCGTCCCTCGTGTTGAAGCAGCGCTCTGACACAAAAGTACCAGAACAGCTCACACAGCGCATGCCTCAACATGGCTGCCAGGTATTTTTGCATAAACACGTTGTTTCTTTTTATTTTTACACTTTTCTCTACACACAACAACAAGGATTGTGAGGAAAGCGTGTTTGATGTGTTTATGTCTAAAACGGATCCCAAAACATCGTTTCACTTACCTTCTTTTGTCTTCCTTCTCTAACCCCCATAAACCCCTGTGTGTCCTCCTACGGCAAGCCCGAAGGACAACAGACATCAGTAACAAAGTTTGTATTTGTTCACTTTTACAAAAAAACGTTGAGAAAAAAGACATCAATAGCAACAATGTCCAGGTCTTCCAGGTTTTTGGACTCGAAGGTCCGACGTGTTGCTACCACACGTACAGCGTGAGCAGTCAGGTCGTATCTGAGCACTGGGTCGTACAGGGTGAGAACATGACATGAGCTTTGCTCTGTGAGGGACAGTTTGAGATGGAACAGAATAATACGAGTGAAAAATTCACCCAGTGTACACCCGGCTCTAGCCGTTCCTGGAGCTGAGCTCTTCTAGACAGAGATCTCTGACGTTGTTCCTGGGATCTGTTTGGAGACTTTCTCCCAGTTTTGGGATCAAAGCCCCGAGGGCTCCGATCACCATAGGAACCACTGAGGTCTTGACTGTCCACAATGTCTTGAGTTTCTCTTTCATCCTTCTCTCCAGCCTCTTGTGTCCCTTCTTCTTGGTGCTCCTGTCTCTGGAGACCTCCACATCTAGCACCACTGCTTTGTTCTGACGTTAATCAACCACCACAGTGTCTGTGTGGTTAGCATCACCTGGTTGTCAGCTTGGATCTGGATCCTCAGGATCTTATGGTGCATTCCAGTTGTCCTCGGAACTTGTTTTTTTCCGAGGTAAGTTAACCGGAAATGATGCAATTAACTCGAAATTCCAAGCTGCGAGCTCGTTTGTTTCAGAGGACCCCGAGATCACAATTTTAAAGATGGCTGTGCTCAGTGTTGTTGTAGTCTTTATTGTTTTCATTGTTTATATGTTCTGCGTTCTTTCTTTTTGCTGTTTAACAGCATCGAGTTGTTGTTTATTCTTGTTATCAATAGTTACGGTGCTGAAAACGTCAGCATTGCCGCCGAAATTGACCGGTGTTTGTGGTTTTTAACTGTTCCTGGTTTTTACATTTTGACGTTTGATTTTTAATGTTTTTTCTGGTTTTATGTGTGTATCTGCCGATTGTTGTGTGTGACACTATCTATGTGTTTCCTGCATTCCTCCTCGAGGGACTTTAGGTGCAGAGAATACTTTGTTATTAGTTCTTTGTACTCATACAGAGCAACAACACATGCAGCTTTACTAGTGGCGTCCATTTTTTTCCGAGTTGGATTCTGGAACGCAAAACGAGCTCGTTACGTCATTTCCTGGTAAAAAATTCCGAGTTTCGAGGACAACTGGAACGCACCATTAGATCTGTCCTTCACCACCCTTGGTGGCGTGTCCCACTATGACTGTAGAACCTCCAGTCCATCCTGGACTCAGATGTCCCTGTACACTATTCCAGCCACAGGTCACTAGTCCTGATGCAGTAGAGGACAGCATTAGCTCATCGACCTTTACAACAAACAACAAGAAAAAGACTTTTGTCATTTCCTGTCAGACTTGTTTTGATCTAATCGCACTGATTTGGATGATCATGAGTGTTTATTAATCCAACAAACCAACACCTCTAAAAAAATAATAAGGAATAAAGTATTCCTGCTGAAATGTACAGTTCTGTGACATCATGGTGATAATTTATCATCAGAATGGTGGAAATGTGTTCTTTCTTCTCATCTGAAGACATATTAGTGTGTTTAAACATGATTCTTTAGGCCATTAGATAACAGAAATATCATTAAACTAATGGAGTTGTCCCTTTTCTGGTCTCTGATTGATATGTTTCCTCTTGTTTCTAGAGCATCAGAACATTGGCTCGTTACTTAAATAACAGATGGTTTGTTTTTTTGGTGCAGAGCGGTTTCAGAGGATGAAGGAGCTGAGTGAATCTCAGAGCTCCCAGCCTTCTGCCTTCATGAACCAGCTAATAAAGCTCTCCAACAAGAGTCAGGTAGAGTACATCATCAGCTGAAATCAGCAAACATTTGCCTCTAGCCAAAGTCAACCTTGGTTTTTCTGACATGCAGCTAATGATCAGGGTTGTGGGTTTGACTGGAACTAAAAGAGAACAATCTTTGTCTCTCCTAGCCCGTGCTAGGCCAGCAGCCATCAGGCATAAACAACCTGACCCAGGCCTCGGTCCTGCTCAACATCTCAGTCCAGGCCTTGGAGGAAACACAGGAGGGACTGCAGCCAGAAGACATGGTGTCTCTCATCCAGCTGCTGTCGCTGACCTCTGACGTCCCCTCAGAGCCACCTGTCCATGCTGACAACAGCAGCAATGAGAAGATCCAGGAGTTGAGTCAGCACTTCATCAGTGTGGCTGACAGCATCATCAGTGAGGACAACGCCCTCAAGTGGCAGGCTATCAAAGAGGTGACCACTATGCAGTAGTATATCCAACATGTAAAGAGATTTTAAAGCTCATTTATCTCACCAACTCCACACATGCAGGAAGAAAACATGCTAACTCCACACATGCACGAGGAGAACATGCTAACGTCACACATGCACGAGGAGAATATGCTAACTCCACACATGAATGGGGAGAACACGCTAACTCCACACATGCATGGGGAGAACACGCTAACTCCACACATGAATGGGTTTAACATGCTAACTCCACACATGCATGGGGAGAACACGCTAACTCCACACACGCATGGGGAGAACACGCTAACTCCACACATGCATGGGAGAACACGCTAACTCCACACATGCATGGGGAGAACACGCTAACTCCACACATGCATGGGAGAACACGCTAACTCCACACACGCATGGGGAGAACACGCTAACTCCACACATGCATGGGAGAACACGCTAACTCCACACATGCATGGGGAGAACACGCTAACTCCACACATGCACGAGGAGAACATGCTAACTCCAGACATGCATGGGTTGAACATGCTAACTCCACACATGCATGGGGAGAACACGCTAACTCCACACATGCATGGGGAGAACACGCTAACTCCACACATGCATGGGGAGAACACGCTAACTCCACACACGCATGGGGAGAACACGCTAACTTCATGTAGAAAGGCTGCTGCTGTGACCTCTTGTTTCGAGGCAACAGTGCTACCAGCTGCACCCTCCAACAGCCCACACTGAGAAACATTTCTATCTGATCATCGCTCAGGTTCAGGTGATTATTGGTCACAGTTAGAATGAGCCACTCCAGAGGAGCTGAAGGCCCACATGTGACTCCAGACCCACAGGTTGCTGACCCCTGACCTGATCTGGTCCTGTTACACCAGCACATCTCCAGCTCTGCTGAAATGTGACAAAACTTCTCTTTAGACTAAAATGTGTCTTTTCTGAACATAATAACCTTCATTGTCTCTAAATAACGTTTAACTGCAATCTCACAAGGTAAGAAGGAGAACTTCATAATCCTCTAAAACCATCTGAATAATCTCATTAGGCCTTCAAGCCAAAGCTGCAGTAGGCAGATTAAAGTATTCCTGTAATGCTGCACACCTTTCTGCTGGATGTAGCTCCACCTGTGCAGAACAACCTTCAGCCAGGTAGGGATGTTATTCTAAAGTGAAACCACTAGAGGACAGAAGCAGCTCTCTGTGGAAACCAGCTGGAATGAAGATGAGAGCTGATTAGTTTTACCTTTGCGACGTTACTTAATCGTTCCGTTTTTACTCTAGTTTTGACAGAAAATGTCGTTTTCAGATGGTACACTGCTTTTTGTTTGTTTTTCTCTTCTGCTTCCACACTATTAACGCGTGGACTGTATAGATCCGTACAGCGACTGCCTCGTGAAGAGCTGCGTTCCTCTCAGCACTTTGCCTTCCTTCTCCCACCCACACCCCCAGCCTCTTAGCGTTCCAAGGCCACCTCAACGCAGATTCAATGGATGAGAAGCACTCTGAAAAACGGCGGCTATACTCATGCACAAACCTCCCGCGCTCTGCTCCCAGCTCCGTCTCCAAGGCTCAGCTCTCAGATGGGCACACTGAAATCAGAATGCATTTTTTAAACGAACAATGGGAACATCCCTGAGGGATGCATTCTAGACCTATCTGCTGAGCTTTGTGTGTCCTCCTCAGCTAATCCGTGTCGACTCTGGCAAACAGTAACAGAAATAAAAGCCTGTTGTCATTGTGTGGTGATGAATGATGATTTTGAAGAGTCCTTAGCTTTGATGAGTGTGTGGAGCAGGGCTGTGTGGGCGAGTGCTTCTGACACACTGCTGCTCTGTGGCTTTTAGGTGGTGAACGGCCCCATGGATGTTGTCAAGAGCATTGACCGGATGGTGACCCATTTGAGCCCTCGTCTGACAGCAGAGACCGACCACCTGACCATTCAGAGTCCCAACATCAGTGAGTCACACCGAATACGAAACACAGAGAAAGAATTTAGCTCCAAAAAGGTGAACCGCTGGAGCGTGGATCCAGTTTTTAAATCAAGAATCTTTAAAAATAACAGAAATCTAATGATGTAATAGCTGACCCCCAAAGCTGACATTCTCTGGTGGAGACAGGATGTAATATCACAACTGGAACAGGATTTGGTGTTTTCATGATGCTCCATCACCCGACTCAGTGGGCTTTAACTAATCAGGTTTGGATGGTTTTTGACGTAAACCTGAATAGACCACACAGCTGAAACCAGAAACAGGAGCTAAAGCTGCAGGAAGAAGCAACTAAAGGCTGGTTTTAGCTGCTCAGAATGATAAAAACCTTCTGAGTGATGAACTGCTCCTGTCCCAAGGGCATGCTAGTCTGGTTAAAACAGGTCACGTGCTTTAATCTCTTATTGAACCATCTTTTCTTTAATTAGGCTGCATGCTTGCTGCATAACCGTAGTTATTAATATCCAGAATAACTTCTCTTTAAATGACACACATCATTCTCTCCTTTATGTCTCAAA
>SSNS01000050.1:2444717-2461003 GCA_006937985.1 Aphyosemion australe | reverse complement strand
CGGAGATCCAGTTTGGTGAAGAGGGTGGCATCCTGTACGGGTTCAAAGGTTGAAGCAAGCAGAGGAAGGGGATATTTGTTTTTGATGGTGATTTGGTTCAGGCCCCGGTAATCAATACATGGCCTTAAGGACCCATCCTTTTTGGCCACAAAAAAGAAGCCTGCCCCTAGTGGAGAGGTGGAGGGTCTGATGATACCTGATGCCAGTGATTCTGAAATGTATGTGGCCATGCAGTCATGTTCTGGTTTTGAGAGGCTATACAACCTGCTTGACGGGAGAGTGGCACCCGGCAGGAGGTCGATCCCACAGTCGTAGGGTCTGTGGGGAGGCAGAGAGGAGGCTCGGTCCTTGCTGAACACCAGATGTAGGTCATGATAGGCCTCTGGTATTCCTGACAGGTCGGGAGGAACCGGTGGGTTGGAGACTGGAGCTGGAACAGAAAGTGAAGCAGAGTGGAGACAATGGGACAAACAGAAATTACTCCAGGCGGATACTTGGCTCAACTTCCAGTCGACTTGGGGATTGTGAGTGACCAGCCAGTCGTGCCCCAGGACCACTGGTGAATGGGGAGATGGGAACACAAAGAAGGAAATCGCTTCATGATGATTGCCTGAGACAAGCAGGTTTACCGGCACAGTCTGGTGTGTAATGGCGGTAAGGGAGTTTCCGTCCAGGGATGATGCTCTCAACGGAGTGGGGAGGGGAATCGTGGGGATGCCAAGCTTGTGGACTACCGATAGATCCAGCATGTTCCGTTCGCAGCCGGAATCCAGCAGAGCCTTCAAAACACAAGTACCTTGGTTATACATCACAGTACATGGAAGAGAACATCGGGAATTGAAATCTTCGCCGTTACCACCCACCAGTAGACCCGGAACTACTGGTGGGCTTGGCCTTTTAAACGTAGCTGACAGTTGGACACCACGTGACCAGGCTGACCACAGTAGAGGCAGAGATTGGAGGTTAACCGACATTGTCGTTCCTCCTGGGTTAATCGGGTCCTTCCAATTTGCATTGGTTCTTCCCCGGGAGGGGGTGTGACTGGGCTCTGTGATGTTCTGGTGGGCGGTAATGGGACCATTGGAGCCGAGGATGGACCTCTAGGACGATCTTTGAGTCTCTTCTCAATCTTTATGGCCAGGGTAATAAGTTCTTCTAGGGAGTCGAGCTCTGGGCATAATACTAGCCGATCCCTTATGTGCTCGTTCAGGGCTTGGGAAAAAGCTCCCTGACGTGAGCTGTCGTCTAAGGTGGAGATGGTAGCTAGTGTGCGGAATTCTACAGCAAATTCTGCAACAGACTGTTTCCCCTGGTGTAGGTTCCACACCCGTTTAGCTACTTCAGCAGGAGACTCCGAGGTACTAAATGTTTGTTTAAACTCAGACAAAAAACGGGAGAGGGGACCCTTCAGGAAGTTAGCATCACTGCATCTAGCTTCAGCCCACTCTAAAGCCCTGCCTCTAAGCAGACCGATTATGTAAGAGATCTTAATGGAATCCCTAGCAAATGATTCAGGTGATCTTTCAAATGCCAGTCGGCATTGCAATAAAAACCCATGACTTTTGCCGAACTCACCGGAGAAGGTGTCAGCTGGCGGTGCGTCGGCAACCCGGAAGTTTTCTGCGGGACACAGAACCGGAAGTGCGGACGAAGAGGAAACCGAAGGCTGGGCTGAAGGTTCCGGGGGACTTAAGGTGTCAGTGAGGTGACGCAACATGGCGTCCATCTGGAATAAACGCTGGTTAGCGGTAGATACCTGTTCACAGAGGGTCTGAATGGAGTGTTCATGTCGGGCTAAGGTATCGGAAATGACAGGTGGGACTGTTAGTGGCGTATGGGATTGTGTATTGGGGTCGTTCGTTTGGCCGGATGATTCTGTCATGTTGAGGGGCAGCTTTTTGACCCACGACATACAGAATCACAACGGAAACCAGGTAAGTAGAAACAATAATATTTATTACAATAAATGGGGAACTGAAAAGGGCAGATAACGGGAACAGAAGGCGCTGCGGAAACAGGTCGCAGGATATCCAAGGTGGGGTTCTGGGGAAGAAGAGAGAGTGAATATCTGGGAGGACTGGTGAGAATGCTGAGCTCTGACGGTCTTACGGTTTCCAAGGGGCTGCGAGGAGTGAGGAGAGGGCAGAGCAGGTCCGGGTGAGCTGGTGGAAGCAGAGGGCAGCTGAGAGCAAGCGGCCAGGGGAACAGCAGTGTGACGTGGCGTGCCGGGATCCGGTCAGTTATGGAGTGGAGAGGAGATGAGGCTGTGAACCTGGAGCAAGGACAGGTAGGTTAGTGGAATTGCAGGAAACAGGTCTTAGCAGGTGCGATAATCACAGGGAGACAGATCAGATGGCTAGAGCTACCCAAACAGAGTAATCATCCGGCATGGTGGTGAGTCACACTGCTCCTTAAATCCCCTGGGCCTTGATGACAGGATCAGCTGCAGCTGGGGACTCTCAGACACGCCCACCTGCAAACAACACTCAGAGACAGGCAGCTCACCCTGGACCATGACAGGTAGGCGTGAATTTGAGTCGGACAATCAGTCTGCAGTGGGTGTGTTGGACCGATTTCGGCCCGAGGCAGACCGCCTTGGGAAGAGGGCTGAAAACACGTCCAGTTGTGCACAGAAAATTCCCGGGCTACCTGGATATGAACAGTCCGGCTCACCCGTATTTTCCAGTCTAAAACAACAGGTTTGACCATCAGATAAATGCCCTAGAACTGCCCTGCAGTTGGATTGTTATTCCAGTCTCCCAAAATGTTTATTTAACACAGTCAAAGTCGTAACAGATATATAAATAAGGAAAGAAATGAAGAAACTGTATAAACATTTTTCCCAACACAGGAAGTCTAGAAAAGTCAATATTAATCCCACGTAATGTGTCTTCAATAGTGCGCCGGTAGGCTGCACAAAAAACGGGTATAAAAGCTTAGACTGGGTTGGCTCCAGTTGGGTTTGCTAAAAACATCAGACATCCAACCAATTAAAAACAATTTTAAAATTTAAGATAAAAGTACAAAATAAAATTAAATGAACAGGGTTAAAAGGAACACAAAGGGACACTTTACAGAAAACGTGTGTGATGTAATTACCTGCCAAAAGCCATTCTGAAAACGTGAGATTTGAGCAAGTGTGAGAGCAAGAAGCACAGAAAGTGGAAGAGAGTTCCAAAGTTTTGGGGCAGCAAAAGCAAAAGCACGCTCACCATGAGACCTGTATTTCTGTTGGAATGCACAACAAATGATGGTCTGCCGATCGTAAGGATCTGATTGGGATATATGGGATGAGAAGTTCAGCTAGATAATGGAGAGCCAGATTATTGAGGGCTTTGTAAGTGAACATGGGAATTTTAAACTGTACCCGATAGACCACCAGTGAAGGTTTGCCAAAACCGGAGTGATATGGCATCGCCTATGTGTACCTGTAAGGAACCTAGCCGCCGCATTTTGGACCCTCTGCAGATGTTTTAGAGAGGCTGCATTTACACCTATCAGGACAGCATTTGCATAATCCAGTCATGAGGTAATAAATGCATACCGACTCCAGGTGCGGGCGTTTCAGAATCTTTTTTAGGCTAGTTAGACGGCGAAGTTGGAAAAGCATGACCTTACAGTAGCATAGATCTGTGTAGTCATTGACAGATCAGCATCTAGCCTAACCCCGAGGATGGTCACACAGGTGCTAAGGTTCAGTGAGGACAGGGATGCAGAGTAAATCTGACAGTCGTCAGCGTATATATGATACTTCAGGCCATGCTTGGTAACAATTGTACCCAGAGGCATAATATAAACAGCAAAGAGCAAAGGTCCAAGAATCGAACCTTGGGGAACACCCCAAGGGAGCGGGAGGTCAGAAGATTAAGTCACTGATATGGACACTAAAACACCTGTCCATCAGGTATGATTTGAACCAGCAGAGAGAAAGCTCATCTAATCCAACCCACCATTTCAGTCTGCTTAGAGGGATATTGTGGTCTACGGCGTCAAAGGCAGCCAAAAGATCGAGGAGTAACAGCACAACATAAGCATCAGTCGCTACCAGTATATCATTTAGCACAGATGGGCGGATTCAGTGATGTGATATTTCCTGAAAGCCGACTGAAATCGATATAAGTTATGATCCTCAAGGTGATGGGAGAGCTGGGTATGAACTACTTTTGCAATGACTTTTGACAAAAAGGGGGGTTTGGAGATGGGACTGTAATTTGCACAAACAGCAGGATCTAGGCCTGATTTTTTCAGAAGCAGCTGAACAACCGCCATCTTGAAAGACATGGGGAACTGTCCAGAGGACAGGCTGGTATTTACAATAGTCTGCATTGTAGGCCCAGAAACAGGCAATGATCCAACCAGTAGGCGCGGAGGAATTGAGTCCATTGGAGAGCCTGATGGTTTCATGGACCTAATCAGTTCCTCCAGTTCACAGATGGGGAGAGGAGCAAAGGCGAAAGGCAGAGGATGGGTGAGGATACCATACTGGGTAGAAGAACTGACAGAAGTGAAACTAGACCTGATGTTTTGAATCTTTTGTATAAAAAATTCTAGTAGTAATTCGAGTACACAGCACAACAGACAGAGAGAAAGGAGTCGCAGATTTGTTTAACAAGAGAATATAGTTTATAGTGATGTAGTGTAGGTAAAGACCATCTAATGCCTGAAAGGTCACTAGACAGGCAATGTCCAGCAAAGGTTCTTCATACCAAACCAATGGCCTTGTTGATCGTTTCTACACGCTTGTCATCTGGGTATTCGTCATAACAAGCTGGTTTCCTGCCTCTGTTTACCCTTGTCTGCAGAGCACAAGGTCTTCCAGATGGAGACGGAACTCTTATCTTTAATAAAAGAATCTTATTTTTGTCTCATAAAATGATTTATTTCACTTTACTGGTTAATTACAATCATATTTTGTTCTATCCACAAGGAATGTTTTATCTTAAGTGATTTTAATGTCTTGACTGCTTTACAGTAATGAATTAATCAACATCGTGTTTAGTCTTCGTAAATACCACAAATGCATGTACTTGATGAATTTAATAATGGTTTATTATCACTATATTCACATATTAATATTACTATATTAATAAATGAATGTTTAACCTATTTACTTCACAGATTAAGGAATAAGTCTCTTCTAAGTGTCTAAGGAAAGGAGTGACGTCTGAGGACTCTTTGGTGAACGCCCATTTACACTTGTTAGATTCCGATTTGCCAAAATTTATAAACAACTAACATTAAAAGAGGTGGCACTTCTTCTACAATTCAGTTCCTGCAAACGCTTACAGCTTACGCTAAATTATCATCCTATGGGGAGTCAAACCAGATTTTTCGGTGGAATAATTTTAGCGGCATAAAGAACCATCTCTTTTGATTCAACCAATTCTTATTTGCAAAATCTACATCCAACTCATCAGCTGTGAAACGGTCTGCCTGCAGCCCAGGAGGTGATCTCTGACTAGCTGATGTACAGTCAAAGAGTACAGCCTGTGACATCCAGAAGTAAAACTCCTCGCGTGACCGTGAAATTTCCATACCAGCCGGATCGCCAAGAAACCTCCATACACACGGGTACCATACCTCTGCACTGGCGTTGGATAGTTATTAATTTGATAATTTGTTAAACCTAAGTACACAAACAGCTTATTTTGATAACCCAGACGTCACATTTCCTAAGATTCTTAATGAGGCTTTTTAATAACCTCTAATATCGTGTTTCATCATTGTTCACTCATCAGTTGATATTACCTTGAACCATCATTTATAATAATTCGTCCTGCATCATCATTAGTAGTTGAAATACAGTAATAAATTGAATTGTTGAAGCATGGTTGAAAAGCAATGTCTGACTTTCACTGGGTAAATTTCATTGAATTTTTATTTATTATTAGTTATTTCTATGACCATTGTTGGTTTTCCTTTCATTGACCGAAGGGTACCAACAGTTGTGTCCACGTCTGTAACAGTAAAAGACAGCCCACCGCTGATAGCATATTCGTCCAGATATGTGTGCTGGAAACCTCAAAAATAGGATTTTCTTCAGTAGTAAGGATAGCTTTTTCAGTGCATGTGGGTTAGGATAGAAAGATTGTCAAACAAATATACCATCAAGCTTGTGCTATTTATAAAGAACAGACCTGATTGCTGGAGTGAAAGCTGGAAGTTGTTGACATAATTGCCTTTTTAATGATTGTGGGCTACCGCTAGCCTGGCAAGCCATCCTATATATGTGTATAAATAGTCTGGCCACGAACCATTGACGGCTCTCAGTCGTGGGGCGGGATCTACGGTTGTCTTTCAAACTGTCTGCATGCAATTGGATAGCGCTAGGACTAATCAGAATAACAAACAACGTGACGTAATCACAGCGACGGAAAAGAGGGAGGCAGCAATGGCGTCTAACATCAATGATTTCTGTCGTTTTTGTATGAAAAACATGTGAATATCAGGTGTACTGGGACATTGCACTACTTTGTTTGATAAAAATAAGAAACCGCTAAGTATAGCCGACAGACTTACGCACGTTGGAGTCTAAATAATCCAATGTTGATGACAAAGCCATTTCAAACTAACGTGGTTCCTGCGTTGCCGCCATGTTGTTTATGTTTGCAGTCGCAGCTCTGACGTCATCAGCTACTCCCGCTCTGTGATTGGCCCACAATATAGCACTGTGATTGGCCCAACCAAAACTATAGTGAGCTGTGATTGGACAGCCACAGCAGTGAATCGGGCTGCGAGGGTTCCAATGAAGCGTGCCTAGACCAAACTTTGCAAGGCAAGAATTTGGTCTAGTTCACTAGGCTAGGCTACCGTAGCTGCAATACCTACTCTGAACTGCATGGCACTAATTAGTTTAATGTTTTTACACATTGTCCCCTTAAATTCATGGACATCATATGTGAAATCCATGGCACATATCAAACAGGATAAAAACAAAAAACTTTTATTGCTTCATTGACACCCATTCATATTTTTTGACAGTAGGGGACCCATGGACATAGATGGGTGTGACTTCCCATGTTATCAAAACTCTTTATAAATCACACATCAGGACAACTGTTTATTTCTCAAGCTTTTTTCAGAAACATATTCAATTTACAGGTGGGGAAGAAATTTACATTCAATTATTCCACTTAGAGGTGATTCAAAGGTTTCATTTAGCTTTTTATTTATTTATTCTGGTGGGTCACACCCACTGTAGTCTTTATGGGCCAGAAAGAGTTCTGATACTTACCTGACACCAACACATCATTCCTCTAGAACAGGGGTGCTCAATCCAGGTCCTGGAGGGCCGGTGTCCTGCATGTTTTAGTTGTTTCCATGCTTTAAACACCTGATTTCAATCAGCAGGTGATTAACAGACTTCTGCAGAGCCTGATGAGCTGCTGAAGAGACGAGTCAACCACTGAATCAAGTGTGTTGGAGCAGAGAGACAACAAAAACATGCTGGATACCAGCCCTCCAGGACCAGGATTGGGCACACACACACACACACACACACACACACACAGAGTTAGACAAAGCCTGAGGGGAAGTGACAGAGCTACTGGGAAGCTTTGTGGACCTGCTGTGAATAGAGGAGAGGAGCTCTAGCTCTCTTCACAGATCAGCTCCACAAAAGACTCTCTCTGTCGGTGGTTTACGTCTCTTCATACAACTTGTCACCACGCTCCTTCTCTTTAGTGCTCTCCTTGTTTAGATGAAGCCAGGTTAGAGTGAAGGTGGAGGCTCTTGTGCATTCGGGGGAGATTGGTTGTGAAGTCTGGCTCCCTCCATGCTCCCCCTCGGAGGCTGCCCTATTGATTGTTGTGCAGGCTGCTGCTTCCTGCGATCCCCGCTAAGCCAGTGTGTTGTCTTTATGTTTTCTTCTAAATGTTCATGTTAAAGTTATTCACTCCTAACTCTGTTATAGTTAATAGTTTTACATGAAAGTAACAGGGAAGGGATGGTAACTTAATAAAGAAGAGCTACAAATGACATTAAGATCTTCATAACAATAAAAACTAGTTGAGAATATTTATTTATTTTATTTAGATTGATTTATTATTAGAAGCCAGGTGTGATGGATTAAAGCTGTGGCCTTTCTGTGTGATTACACCCAAAAATACATTTGTCATTTAAAAACAATCATTTATATTTAATCCTGCTTGGTGAATATTTTGTAGAGCTTTGAAGTGACTTGGTGCTCCATGAGTAAAATGAACTGAATCTTACTGGAATAGAGACGACTTGACTTTTATTTTCCAGTTGTTTTTGACTTCCTTTATTTGGATCAGCACGTCTCGAACCACTGGAAATCCATATCAGCATTTTAAACCAATTTTAATCTCTTTACACAATATTTTGAGGCTAAGAACTTTCTTCTACTTCCTCAACAGATGTTTCACACCCGGATGACTCTTCTTACTCAGCCCACCAGACTACAGAAATGCACCGAGAGTTCATACGAGTAAATATTTTATGCAGAGCATTTTTTCTTGTGTTTGATTACCAAACTTGCCCTCCCATTCTGGCCTGGGGAGCGATGAACTCGGGCCTCCCTTTTGCCACTCATTTGATGCACTCATCCATGCAGCCTCTCTTTTCTGCTCTTGCTCGCTCAGTCTCTCTCCTCTCTGCCCATTAACTTCAATTAATGTGATGGTTCATCAGTGGTGGAGGACTCTGTCATGGGGCTGTACCCCACTACTTATCTGATTACTCTTAATGGGAGAAAATATGATAAACAAATTCAATTATCCCTGACCTATTTCCAATGGCCGGGACGCAGGTTTATTATTCATGTCATCTCTGAAGTATGAATATGAAGAGATATAATTACCTTGGCGTCATGTTATGGATGGACAGGGTATGTAAATATACTCCATATTCATGGTGATGAACAGCAGTGCATTGTAAAGGCCAGAGAGGGAGTGAGTGATGCTAAAGATGAACACCCCCTGTTGTGTCCTCGTTGGCCATCAATTCTTCAGCGAGAGCGGCCTTCATCCTCCTGTATTGATGATGGCCGTGCCGGCGCCTCGGACTCCTCCAGCGACCACACAAACGAAGACAGATGGATACAGATTTAATTAAATCTGGGCCTGAATATATGAAGATGGAGGGAGGTAATTGAAAAGGAATCATGCTATGGCTGCTAATCCAAATGCTTGTTTGAATCATGGCTAAGTGAATTTAACAGATGTAGGATGAATTATGTTCATAGTAACATTGTTTTTAAATGAGTTGGAGCCTGAGGTGATGATCAACCACTTAATGCATTATTCAATATGAGTGATTTGTTCTTAAATGAGTTATTTCCATTCCTTTCTGTTAGTTAATTTATCACAAACATTGCTGTAGGATCAGTAAACCCTCCTGTCAGAACTTGAATAATCATGTGACGTCAAACTGAAGATAGAGTCAGGAAAAAGAACTTCAGATGAACTTTTTAGTGATTCAAGTTGTTTGTAAAAATGAACCCCCCCCGGGAATACCTGTTGACCTCTGTGTCTGGTCAGGATTAAGCCGAGGCTCCTCACAGAGTTATCTATAAGACAAGAGTTTAATTTCTCATTAGTTTTTACAAAAACTCACGTCAAAAGATCTGAATTATCCCCGTAATAAAATGGTCACATTCATATTCATGTGTCAACATGATAACTTTGTGTAGAGTTTAAATATTTAGATCTATGTATTTATAACCACAGAGAGGGTTAGGGCTTCTGAAAAAAAAGAAAAGAGAAAGAATTCAGATTTTTTTACTTCTGAGAAAAACGTCAGAATTATGAGATTAAAGTCAGATTTGTTTTTATTATTTTTTTTTCCAGTGGCCCTGATCTCTTTCTGTATATAACTTCATCATTTGGATTTATGCTTAAACATTTAAACTTACATTATGATCTTACACCTCGTTTTATGGAGACGAGGAGCTTACTCCAGTTTTTGTTTATTTTTTTTACAATCAGATAAATTAAGATCATTAATATGTTGTAATTAATTAGAGATTTCTAAGAGGACTACCACTCTTGGGCTTTGGTCAAGGCTCTTGCCATCGATCAGGTAGAATTTCTCTTCCCAGACACTTTGTGGGTTTTGGGTCTGGACTCCGCTGGACTAGATCTGCTGGAGACTCTATAGATATAATTTACTAAAGCAAGAGCAAAACTCCATATTTAAATAAAACATGATACATTTTTCTGAAGGAAACGTGTGGACCTCTAAACATCTTGCTCACACCGGNACTTCAGTTCTAAGGCATGTTCATCTATCAGTTTCAGCTGCTAAATTCACAGTTCAGCTAATTGTGAAAATTTAACTATTAAACTATTCCTACTCAAATATTCGTTGTTTAAACATTTTAGCTGTTCAGTTTTTTAAACTATGTTTATAGATTTCAGATTTTTGCTGTTTAGGATTTTTTCTTCATTCTTCATCTACTTTTTGTGCTCTATTAAACTTGTTAAATATTTTTGCTCCTAATTCTCCACATACATTCAGCTGATTTTGACATTTAAGCACAATTTAAGCTTCAGTTCATTTCTTAAGCATCTTCAGCTATCAGTTTCAAAACTCAGCATATGCTGCTAAATTCACAGTTCAGCTAATTGTGAAAATTTAACTATTTCACTATTGGTACTGAAATACCAGAAGTTTAAACATTTCCACTGTCCAGCTTTGTAAACTTTGTATGAATATTTCAGCTTTCTGCTGTTTAGCAGTTTTTCTTGATTCTTCACCTTTTTTTTTGAGCTTCATAAATCTTCAAATCCATTCAGCTCATTTTGACAATTAAGCTCATTTTAAGCTTGAATTCATTTCTTAAGCACCTTCAGCTATCATTTTAAGCAATTCAGCATTCAAACGCATTTCTGCTAGAAATGCAATTAATCTAGTTCATTTTACTTTTATTCCACGTTGTTTTCAACACAATATTTTTCAAATATTGTTAAAAAAATGTTATTAAGAAACAATTTATTTTTTCAACCATTGTAGTTTCATTTCTAGCTTCCAACTCGGAAAAGGGCTAAAGGGCAATTCCAAATAATTTTTCTATTTCCTGAGTCTCTTTATTCAGCTCTAATTTTAGAACTACAATACTTAAACGTTTCAAACCAAGACTAGATTATTCTGCATTAACAGCAGTGTCCTAAAACCCCAGTTTGTGATTTATGATTCCTTTACTTAATCATCTTTGGTACGTTCATACTGTGTGTTTTTTTCGTAATTCTTTCACTTTTCGTTCTTTATAAAACACAGATAGATCTTTCTTTACCTTATTGTGCTGACGTTTCGATCGTCGCTGCGATCTTCATCTGAGCTAAGCCGCTGAAAGCAGCTTCACTTCCGCTTCCGTTTATGTGCGGGCAGCAGGGGGCAATGACATCGCCCCCTGCTGCCCGCGCCGTCCTGCTCGATGACGCAGTCCCATGCGTGTTCATGGTCCCCCGTCCACGTCTCCTTATCTCAATAGCTTCTTTAATCCATCTTTTATATTTTTGTTGTTCTGTGTTGATAATCCTTGTTCTGTCCCAGTCCATGATGTGGTTTTCTCTGGTGCAATGATCTGTGACTGCTGATTTCCTTATTGTGCTCTCTGCTTCTTGTTTTGTTGCTCTCGTGTGTATTCTTCTTGTTTTGTTCATGTTGGGGACCATGAACAGGGACGACGGGGTGTACACGTTGGACCACGCATGGGACTGCGTCATCGAGCAGGACGGCGCGGGCAGCAGGGGGCGACGTCTCCGGACGCCGGACCTTCTCCCAAACTCCCAACTCCTTGTTCCCTGCTACGCTTCGCTCAGCGGAGCCGACACTAATATATCCCTCCACTGCATACTGTAACCCTTTTGCCTCGATCTGGATGACATTGCGGAGAAATTGCTACAAAAATGTCGCTGACACGCATTTGTCTGCTTCTTTCCATCTCGGAAATCTGCGGAGCTGCAGTATTTGATCCACTTATTGTCAGAGTTGGCAACAGTAACTAAGGGGTGCGGGGCTCGGCGAAAGGTCAATTACCCTTTATCTGTTTTTCCGAATGCTCGGCAGTGGCAGCTCGTCCATAGGGGGCGCTAGGGCGCCACCCCACCAGTCTCACAGGAAGAGGAAGAAGAAGATAGGAATCACAAAATGTATTTAAAAACGATCTATACACCTTATGGGCTGTAAATGCTGTGTGTAATCTGCATTTAATTGTAGTTTAATAAAGTTAATACTTTTAACACGGCCGAAACATCGATGTACTTCCTGTCACGTGTCCTCTCGCGGGCGCAGCAATCTTTACCATTGACTTAATATGGGCTAACTGGCGCATGCGCGCTGGATCCCCAACGATAAGGAATAGGAGAGCTTTTGGGCACATAGTGTTGCGATCGCAAGCAAACGGGGGGAGTCTGCTCAGATCAGGAGGAGGATGCCGATTGGTCAGCTCACCCAGCCCAGACAGAACCGGAAATTACTCCACAGGCTAGTTCACCATCCTTTTTTGTTGTGGAGCCGCTGCTAACGTTGACTATGGAGAAAACTAGTACAGTTTCATCTTTTTATCATTGGATTCTATGAACCAAGTGGATTTTTTTACTATAAGATGGATTATTTTGACCAGCAATGTAATTTAGAATTTAGCTTTTGACTTCATGAAAATAGCTTTGTTTTGCTTTTCATTTAGCAGTCATTGGGTGGTGTTGAGGTAGAAAACGTGGATTCTATTGTTTAAAAAGAGCATCTTTCTGTTTATTGTGTGTGTAGTTTGCATATATTGGTGAATATGAAGCATGTTTTTGGAACAATTTTGTAGCTAAGTGCTCCTGGACCTGTCCGTAGATTTCAAATTGTGTGACGCAAAAGAATGGTAATTTGGCATTCCCTAGTGGTGATATGTGGTAAGCGCATCTGAAAAACTGACCTGCAAAATGAAGAAAAAACCGACCGTTTATATAGCGCCTCTCAAGATAAAAACCATTCACAAGAACTAACATAAAAAAATAAAATAAAAAAATGTGCCCCACCCAAAAAAAAATTCACCAGCCGCCACTGATGCTCGGCACATAAAAGTTGAACAAAGTCTACAATGGTTGTAAACACACATTTTTTTCTTAAATAAGTTTCGTTTAATAATGTTAAGAAAGTCCTGTGTTGAAAAACAACGTGGATAAGAAGTAAAATCCACAAATTACAAAAGATTTGTTGTGTTTCATGGCCGTTATCGATATAGTTTAAATACAAAACAAAAAAAAAACGGATACTGGAAATAGCGCCCCCTTCAGTTCCAAAAAAAATGGCGTCATTTCCATATATGGTGTGGTGTTGCCCTGTGCCCACTCTCCGCCCTGTCCTACAAGCTGCACCCAACTGTACTTGTCCCAATTCGGCAATTATTTGCACACTTGTGTACTACGCACTCGAAGCCTTACTGCGCACTTCCTCTAAGCGCACTTCACAGAAGGGTGTAGGGCGTAGTGCGAGTATTAAAATAGGGCCATATATGATATCTATGGTCTGCGATGCCCAAGGGAGCAGGCCCCCGTCCGAAATCCTGAAACACCAGGAAGTGATAAAAAGTTGCAGTTCTCCCCTCATCCACTGGGGGTGGTCTCAGAAGTGAGCAAATCCTCATCGAGTCCCATGTTAAAAATGCCAATTTCACAGCAGAAATAGAACGTCTTACAGCCTGGTACAACGAACCATTTTAGGTTTAATAGGTCCAGTTATCAGCCATGACAACTCTGAGGGGGGTGAATTTTTTTGTACCACATCCGTTTAGATGTAATTAAAGCTTGAAATTGAGAATAATTAGGGGCGCGTCTTTTGGATATGCGGAAGTCTTTTGGATTGTCGGAAGAGCCGAGAAGCTAACTAGCCTTTTTGCTCCAGGGAAAAACCGGAAGGACACAGGGCCCTTCATCCCCCGGCGTACTTTATAGTCACTGGGCGTCACATTAGCTGTGTTCGGCCAGTTCTTGTGCCGTGTGTGGTCATGTTGGAATGTTAATTTTGATATTGTTGGGCAGAAATGGCTTGTTGTGTCATTGATTGCACTAACAGAGGGTCCAAGAACTCTCCGCTCCATTTTTATCGGTAAGTAAAGTTATATTTTTATATTTTCGACTACTGACGCTCTGAAGCTAGTTTAGCTTAGCAACGTAGCTAATTAGCCATCGTTTAAACTTTGGTATAAACATATACTCTTTACCGTGACATTAGACATTTATTAGGGTTTAATATGGTGCTTGTTGTAACGCTGTTTGTTGGTCAGTGAAAAACTAGAGAGCGATTATTTCGTCTTTAAAAAACACGGCTGCTCTGAGAGGGTCAGCTCCTCCTGATACAGAGACCAGCTGCTGGACCGGCGGTGTTGTCTGGCGTCGTTATGGAGCAGACCTACTTTATGCTAGTCGCGTGAGAGCTCTGCTTTGGGTCTGGGATCCAGCGGGTCCTTATGTGATAATAATTAGTTATGAAATCAAGACTGGAGTGGAGCAGGGTACCGAAGAAAAGGGTAAGAAATATCTTTTTAGGTGCTAAAAAGTCTGTTATGAGCCGCAAAGCCCCGTTTCTCCCGCTGCTGCGGGTCACGTTTGTTTACAAAACACCTCAGAGTTTGTGAACTAATAAAATACCAGAAAAAAGTTTTGGCTGCATCTGGGCAAAGTAAACAGCAGCAGAGCTAACTGTAACACGAGTTCAGGTGTGTCACTAAACATGTAAATACCAGTAATTTAAGAAAGCGCCTCGTCGTTCATGGCATCTATTAGTGAGCAGACTCGAGTCCACTTGGCAAACGTTTTATCATTTAATCAACAGCCACACCTGCTAGTAATAACTATTTTACATAGCAACAATATAATTAATCCTAGTCCAGATCATATTCTTACTAGTCCCAATTGAAACTAAATATATCAACAGCTATAATTTTACTAGCAGAAATACGTAGTGCCTAAAACCTATGTGTTCATCAAGTATAATTATTATTTATTCTATTATATATTTTTGTGTGAAGTTTTCCTCTAGGTGATCCAGAGAGACTCGACCTTTGGCTAAGGACACAAAGCTGGACTCCAACTTCCAGCTCCCGCTTGTGCAGTGAGAGTCATCACTTCACCACGGACTCCAGGTACACACACCTTATTTCATACTGTGGTTAACGTTGATGAAATTGAAGCATTAACCATAATACACTAACACATTTTACATTGCAGCGTTTTCAGCATAAGAACCTTTCTTACTTCAAAAAGTTAGTTTTTACTCTCTTGAAATGCCTGTGACTAGGGTGTGATGTGAGAACAATTCCTATCATGATATTCTTTTACATATTATAGTTACCATGAGGTAAAGCAAAACTTAAATGTGTAACATTATATAACTCTTTTGGGATGAATGAAAGATCTCATTTTTAAACTAAAATATTCCAGCTTTAAAGGTAAATTGAACAAAAATAGAAACGTTCTATTGATCAAACAGGAACTGAAATATAATTTAATGTCTCTGCATGTTCAGAATTTGTCATTTAATTTGAACCAAAACAAAACTAGAAAGACAACATTTTATCAGTGAAAATGTAAGGTTCCTCCATTTTTATCTGTCCCTTTCAGAGCAGTTCTTTTATGATATTTTATATTTTCTCAGCAGGCGTCATACCAGTTATATTGACTTTCTTCTTGTTTAATTGAAAGAAATCACAATTTATCTTAAACGCTATATGTGTTTGTATATATTTTAGACTGCAAACAAATGTTCAGATGTTTTAAATGTGATTGTACAGGTTAGAGTTGTTTTCCAATCCCAGCAGGATGGGGATTCCCGCTGCTGAATCTCATCAGCTCGACCGAAAGGAAGATTATAAAGATCTCTGGGGACCTCACGCCAACACCACTTCATTTATTCTAATGGTGAAAATCAGGCTGCACCTTGTTCTGTGTAGTTTTAAGCTGAACCTTAACCTGCTGACCTCTAACTTTGTTCCTGTCATTGACTAGAAAACTGGTTCCTGCTTCCAGAGAAACTCCTGTGCAGAGAAGCTCCATCAGACTTCTCTGTTTTCCACTCCCTGTTCTGCTGGAAATCTCCACTCTTCTCAACTGACTGCTTAGAGTAAGAACCTTTGATAACAATCATTTTTTTATTGTTCAAGGCCTAGTATTAAGTTATTAATTATTCACTCCTAATACTCATGTCCAGCATCTTTTGTTCTTCTCTGTAATAAAATACTTTCAGTCTTGCTAAAGGAGCGCTGATCTTAGTCCATCTTTCATAATCGTGACGTTCTGACATTATATTGAACCCAAATTGAATTTGTTTCTAATTTG